>VZUH01005774.1:0-11961 GCA_013401175.1 Xiphorhynchus elegans | reverse complement strand
CATGTTGCATTTAAAATTGGCAGTGGTTTGTTGCTCAGAAAACCAGAGGTGTTCTGTGAGTGTAAGCAGAGATGTTCCTGCTCATCGCCTTGCACTGGGATGGTGGAAGTACCTGGTGGGCTGTGTGTGCCATAAACAGAGGAGCTGCCCGTTCTCAAGGGTATTTCTATGCATGAGCAGATGAATATGTTACTTAATTTTGTCTGTGAGGGCAGAGCTTGTGTAACTCTGGATTTCCAAGAAGCAGGCCTGCATTTCTCCTGTCTCCTGTTTGTGATCTCCCTGTGATGTGGCTGGAAGCTTAGCAGGGCTTCCTGAAAACTTCTCGTGAATGAGCAGGTTTGTGTGCTGCCATCAGTATTGATATTTTCTACTCTATCGATGTGTATTCTGTCTTTCCCAACTTCCTGCTTCTGACCTCAAACCCAGTGGCTCAATGAGTAGAAAATAGCAGTGTCATTTCTGGGAATAGGGAAGGATCGGAAGGAGCCCGAGTCATTCAAGCACATGGTCAGTGTTGCCAGGCCTGGCATCCTGCCTGCAGCAGCTCGGCTTCCCACAGGCAGCCGGGAGCCTCCAGGGCTGGTGTCCCGGCAGGGGAGGCTGCCCTCTCCAGATTTCGGGGTGAAGTGCTTGGCCTCACAGCCGTGAGGGGCAGGCAAATGCTGGGCTACCTTTGCCCTGCATCCTCGACAGCATTTCCCAGCTGGGACTTAACTACATGGAAGTGCCACCACCCCAGTGTCTTGGGGAGGGAGCACTGCTGTGCTCCAGTGCCTGCCCAGGATTGCAGGGAGCTTTGGGGAATGGAGCTCCTTGGAAGTGTCTGCTTGTATTCCTTATGCCAGGCACTGCTGGATAAAAGCTGCAGTTTCTGTCACTTATGTATCAGAAAGGGATAATTCCACAGTAACATTATAACGTATTCTTGAGGTGTTATTTCCACACTAACATTATAATGTATTCTTGAGGTGTTATTTGGTCTTACCAGTGCAGGAGCTTTTGAGCCTCTAACAGGGTAAGGCAAAGGCTTTTTGGTTTGATGTCAGCTGGTATGGGAGGAACTGGCTCCTGCCCTGTGACAAACAGCCATTAAAGAGGATTCTTGCATATGCCCTACAGGCGAGGAAAAGCATTGTGTTAGAGCCCCTGTAGGATGTGGAAAAGCAGAAAGAGTGAGAGAAGAGTGAGGGGGGAAGAAAAAAATCTCGTTCCATTTTCCAGCCTCTCGTGTCAGTCTTTCTGAGTAATGAGATCTCAGCTGTAGAAAATGCCAGTATTTCTGTCTGCACACACCAGAGTAATGCCCTGGGACCTGTGTGCTGCCTGAAAATCTGGGTAGTATCTTCCCCTAAATCCACCAGTGTATCAGAGCTAGGGAGGTTATCCTGAAAGAATCCTGCTGTTCCATGGCTGGAATGCTGCCAGAACACCATCTGAATAACATACGAATTCATTATCTGTGCTTATTAATTTTCTTGCCAGTCATACTGTTTGTTTCACATTCTCTTCTCAGTGGACCCAACAAAGCTGCTTTCTTTATCTCTTATTTGCAGGTCTGCTTTAACTTGACAATCAGATGTTTTCATTGATTTTTTTTTTTGCTTTGGTATTTATTTCACCTTAAAACTGTCAATGCACCACTTCAAGAGCAAACTACAGTCATGTATTTCTGGAATTATCTGAGGCAGCACATTATACAAGGGCTTGAAGAAGAGCAGTGCATGCAGAAGCATTTAAAACCTGAAACCAAGAAATCCTCTCTGCGGTGATTTCTGTTTAAAGGTGCTTTTTGGTGTGTTTTGCCACAGGCACTTCTGTACCTGGGCAGAATCTCACCTGGTGTGTCAGCAACAAGTGCCGTGGCTTACACCACCCAAGGGGCTGTGCAGTGGTGTTTTCTGTTGCTGTAATTGTTAGTCCCTGGTGTTTAAGTGTATGTTCTTAGAACCTTTCATCAGATGTCTGAAAAACCTGACAATTTTTCCCCATGAGGGTGTATTTCATGTAATAACAGTAGCAGGGCAATGGATTTGATGTCTTTATCTTTTATTATTTTTTTTAAATTTTTTTTACTAACACTTTTATGGTATGAACTACACTATGTCAGCTTCATGCTTTTCTTCTGCCATGCAGAACACATGGGTGGACAGCGGACAGCGTATTGCAAGCAAGAAAACTGGGCAGTAAGGGACCAGGATAGTGTTTCTGGAGGGGTCTGTGTGTTCCTAACAACTGACAAGACATTGAAATTTGTCTGCAGAGGGAAAATCCTGGCATGCAAACGTGGGTGGGCACAAGGCTGCATTGGTGAGAGTTCTGTGGAGACAGAGGAGCAAGGATAGATCTGTGGCTGATTTCCTCTGAGGCAAGACTGTCAGTGTGACTACAGGCCCTTTGGAGCTGATCAGATCCTGGTTTTTGAATGTACATACATCATGGTCTTGCGAAAAAAGGCAGGACAGACGATGGGGCTGGAAAGGTGGGATTTTGTAGGGATACTGGTGTCAGCCTCAAAGATCAGGTGCACTCTCCATTTGGACACACAGGCCTCTGGAGGGCTTGGATGTTCCCAGGAGGAAGGAATACCTGGCTCAGGAAGTCAGAAGGTTAAATGCTTGTTCATCCAAACTGCTGTTCACTCCGCAGAGCTGCCTGATCTGGTGGCAGCAGAGTCGTTTTGTGCAGGAGATGCCTGGCAGCCACTTGACTCAATGTGAGGAAACACACCTCTTCCCAAGGACCATGGGTGTCCTGGAGCTCCAGACACCTCTTAAGGAAATGGGTTTGAACAGGGGAGAGGTTCCTAGCTTTTCCTTTGCCAGTACAAAGCTGGGCTCTTCACTTCTGCCGGGACCTGTATTTTATGAAGTAAAGCAAATTTGAGCGCCTTTTGTCAGAAAAGGTGTGGGCAGTTCTTGCTCAGTTCCCCTTCAGCTGTTACTCTGGGTGAAGTGTTACTCTGCTGCTGAAGTGGGAGGGCAAACCAAGGAGGAAGCTTTTCCTGGAAGCGAACAGAGCAAGAATGGAATCTTACAATTTATCCTTAGCATACCTTTCATGCAATCACTAAATGGAGCTGGCAAATAAGCTGGTCAGAGGGGAAACACGTAGCCAGTGCCATTTAAAAGCCACTTGTGCTGTTTTTCATTTGGATACTGTTCATATGAAATGTAATTTAAATGCTAGGCTGGTTGCCAGGAGCTGGATTGTTGATGTTAAATGTACTTTCCATTAGAGCTCTGTATTGGAAAACGACTTCCTAGCGCTGCAGGCATTGGAAGGGGTGGGTTACATCAGGGTGCCCCAGTTGTCCTTCCCAGGGTCTGGCCTCTCACCATGCCCTCCATCTTCATCTGTGTAAAGACCAGCTGAGTCAATACCTGCCATACCTAAAACTTGGTTCCTCCTGACTACAGTGGCACAAGGTGTGGTGCTTGTTTTCTGTCCCAAAACCAAACAACTTCTTGCCCTTAAATCCCCAAAATCTGCTAATCGGTTTTGTTTTGGTGTTCCAGATTGCTGATTTTTAACTTCTAAATCCCCCATTTGTTTTCATGGGTCTGTTTCTTTCACTGCTCCCTATGCAACAGGAGGCATTTCACCCTGTTTCAGTACCCAGGTTAGACTTACATCTCCCCAACATGCACTCTTGATTTAGTGGATTTGCTTGCACTGGAGATTGCATCTGAAGGCTCTGACTTGCAGGCAGCTGTCCCTGGGGATTGGTATTTCTCTGCAGGTGGGTTAGCAGCTGTGAACACTTACTGTGTAAAAATGCAGGTGGTTCTGTGCATTCTCTATTCAAGGTAACAAGATGTTGTCAGTGCCAACAAATAGAAGCAGATTCTTACTGGTCCCTGGTCACTTTGCCATAATTACAGTGGCCATAATTATTCTGACCTCTGAAGAGATGCTTGGGAGCGCCAGCCTTGTACGTGGCCTGTTGGAGGAGGGAAAAGGGTGAAACTGGGTCGTCTTGGCAGGAAGTGAAGGCTCTTTGTTTGGGCACTCCTTGTGCTGACAGAAGAGTTTTCCCTCCATCACGCTTTCCCTTGTTCTCTTCATTCTTGTTTGTTTGCCTGCATCGTGTTGCCTTCTGACCGTGAGTCCTCCCCCTGTCCAGGCTGTGCTGCAGAACTGCAATTGCAGAGGGATGTGGTGGACAACCATCGAAATTAGGCTGCCTGTTTCTTTTTCCCGAATTTTAGAGGTGGACTCTTGTGGCTATGAGACTTTCCCAGGTTTTCAGAGGCTGATTTTCAGAGACCTGGGGGAGAGTCAGTGAAATGGTGGAAGAGACTGTTGTGTTGTCACTTCAGTGAGCGATACTGTGAGATGCACGATGATCCTGGCTCTGTGTGTGCAGCTCTACATGAGCTATTCCCACTCAGAAGGACCTTGCAGTTACAATTAGTACGGTGCAGCTTGAGCTGCTTTTGACTTGACTGATGGCAAGAGCTGCCCTGGAAGTGGGCTTGGAGAGGGGTAGAAAACTGGAGGCAGCACTGCACAGCAGAGAGCCTGCTCGCTCCAGACCAGGCAAACAGTGACACCAAAGGCACAGCAATGGGTGGAAAAATTGGCCAAGGAATGGAGCAGGCTCTCTTGAAGCAGAGTGTCCTCAGCTTGGAAGAAAGGCCTGGAGGAAAAAAAAAAACCCATAATAAATTGATGAATGTGCTGGAAGAGGAGAGTCAGGAGCAGTGACTGGCCAATTCTGTAGCAGCTGCCTTGGTTTGCTGGCCTTGTACAAGGCATTAAGTGTGAGGCCATCAGAAAGAAGTAGATATTTTCAAAGCTTAATGATAAAATTTGTTTCTCTAAGGATTGGTTGCCAGAATGGGCAGGCTAAGTTGTATATATACGTGTGTGTGTGTGTGTGTGTGTGTATATGCATATATAAAACATTATAGTTATGTACTTGCAGCTTTTGCTAAGCCTTAGCCAGTCAGGTTACATATGTCATCATCATATGTAGGAAGACTGGTATTCTCACTCAGAGTGGTGGTTCTTGACCATCCATACCTCAGTGTGTTCATGCACATAGTGCCATATGCATTCTCTGTATGATACATTGTGCTTCAGGTGACTTCTGTTTTGCAGACCTTATGGGTGACTTCTGGGGTATGATAAGCAGCTTGTTTAAAAACGAAACCTTTCTGTTGGGGTAGGGGAAATAATGTTTGCTCAGCAGTGTGGAACAAAGGTGTCTGAAGATAGCTTAAGGAAACAATGCTATATTAATGAACTTATCCCTTTGGAAAACTAGTAATGCAGGGAGGGGAGGAAGGAATAGGAACATGGTTTGTCATTCTTTTTAGCAATTCGTCTGTTGTTAACAGACCAACAGACAGTGCAAATGCTCAGCGACAGTCAAGGAAATGCCTGTTTGGTGGGTTTAGTGATGAATGAAGTTTAGCACTCGTGAGGCTGTGCAGGGACCATGGAGTTCAGCACCAGTGGGACTGTACCAGCTCTGCCTGCTGGACCTCCTGCAGGGCCATGGAAAACAAAGGGCTTTACTGATGGTTGGCTTTTTTCTTTTGAGCTTTGTCTCTGAGAGGTGCTCATTGGGAAACCCACTGAAATGAACCCTGACGCAAGCTTGTAGGGGCTGGTCCTGGTTGCAGCTCACATGGAATTATTGGTTGGGGTCAGAACCCGCAGCAAAGCTTGGTGATAGGTTTGACTAAGAGCTTGGGTATGTCTCTGCAAAGTATCTGCCTCATGATTCAGAGCTCTGCCTTGCAAACACATACCCAGATGAGTAAATAGGGCTAGAAAGCATGTAAAATCATATATGAGTTCATGAGAGTGACAAAAGTACCAATATTGTCACACGCGTCAAAAAGGGCAAGTAGAGATGGGTACATGTGTAGCAATGCCTAACAGTGGAAGTGAGGGACAAGAAAAGATTCTTTTTGAGAACCTAATTTCCACAACTACCTCTTGGGCTTGCTGAATCCCTTGACAAGTTCTTCAGGACTTTTCTCTTTCATCACAGACAAATCTCCAATGCAGTGGCTGCTGAAAGTGTTCTTGCTGGACACCCTCTTTCACCTCTTGCCTAATCTTATTTGTGTCTGCCCTCAACTTTGAGGGGGGAAAGTAACTTTTGCCCCAGTGGAATATGTCCTTCTTAATTTCTGTATTTTCCACTGTTCGTTGTTCTTCCAGCAATTGTCCAGCTGTTACCAGGCCCTGGCCAGTTTTTCCCTCAGTCCCAGTCCCATATCAGCAGGCAGAAGCTCAGGTACTGCCTCCATTCCAACCTTGCCTCCTCTTCAGAAACTGTTTTGACATGGAGCTGTTTAACAAAGAGCACCAGTAGTTCTTCCTTTTTTCCTATGCTGCCATTTCCCTGCTTGCTGAAGCCATTGGATGGTTAACTCCTGTTCATTTCCCTCAGACTTTTTGCAGAGCTGCTGATGTGCAGTTTTCTTTACTCATCCCCATGGCTGTTGGTTTTAACCAGGCTCTTGTCTTACCACACGTTTCCAGGGGTTTCTGAGCTTTACCAGGTACACCCTTGGCCACCTGATGCCATCTCAGACCCTTCTGCAGAGGTGCTTTGTTACCTGTGTGCTTCCACTGGCGGTTGGACCTGCTCTCCAAAGGGATTTTGGGATGCTCTTTGGGATTTTTGGATGCTTGTACAGATGCCAGGCAGCCATGGGACAGTTGGCAGGCCCTGCCTGACTGCCAAGGGGAAAGAATGGCCAGTCCTGGCAGTGGGGTAGTGGGATGGCTGAATTGGTTATCCACTGCCTGAATTTGAGTTCACAGCCAGCTGAAGAATCACAACATCTGTTAAACCTTCAGCACTCGAATATCAATGGTATTGAGTGTAGATAAATTAAAAGATGTGTATGAAGGGATAGAAGGGAAGACTGAACTTCACTGGAAAGGATGGGCTGAGCTGACCGTCCTCTTAGGTAGAGGGACTTTGGAAAACTGCAGTAATCCATGTGAGTCTGCTGGAGCTTGGCAGTGATCATCGAAGCAAGCTGAGCCCAGGGGGACTCTTAAGGTTTATGAAAAAAAATTCATGCCTTATATATGCCATATATATACACATATATATATGTACCTAGAGTGCAGACTTACACTCTTTGCTCTGAAGTGGGGAATTACCACATGCCACCTCCCTGGTTTGATGCATCCCTGCATTCAGGAGGGTGACTGCTGATCACGGGTCTCCCCGTGCCAGGAGCAGGCACAGCAGCTGTACACCAGCTCACGGAGGATGAGCAAACAGGGGGTGCCTGGGCCATGTCTGGGCACCAAATGGTCACTCTGCCACATACAGTGGTGTGTAGGTGTACACACACACACTCGCTCTGGCCTTGTTCTTCCCTGGGAACTCACTTTTGGATGCTATTTTGGGATGATTTTCTGGGTTAGATGAATATTAGTACCCATTATGTTCCAATTCTGTAGCTGGTTGCATTGAAGTGAGTTATAGGGCTTACTGCTTGGCTTTCCCAGGCTCCCTGAAGGGAGAGTTTCCTTGCTGGAGACTTGGTAGGGGCATTGCATTGCAGTGCAGTGGTTAAAGAGCCTCCAGCTAAATGTATGTTGTACTTCTGCTTTAAGTGAGCAGTTAAGTGGTCTGGCTGGCCTGGCAGTGGAAAAAAAACCCATAAATAAAATTCCTCTAATCCCTGGCATTGTTTAAGCAGTTAAAAGTCTTGACAAAGACATTAAAAGATACAATCTGCAGGGTACAGCACTGCCTTAGCAGTTAGCTGGATCAGCTTCCTCGTGAGGGGAAGAGGAGGGACAGGCTCTGATCTCTGCTCTGTGGTGACCAGTGACAGGACCCATGGGAATGGCCTGTTGTGTCAGGGCAGGGTTAGGTTGGATCTCAGGGAAAGGTCCTTGCCCCAGAGGGTGGTGGGCACTGACCAGGCTCCCCAGGGCAGTGGGCACAGCCCCAAGGCTGCCAGAGCTCCAGGAGGGTTTGGATGATGCTCTGAGGGACAGGGTGGGATTGTTGGGGTGTCTGTGCAGGGCCAGGGGTGGCACTGGATGATCCCTGTGGGTCCCTTCCAACTCGGCATATTCTGTGGCTGTGCCTGGATTGCACAGCAAGAGGAGCCTTAGGATGAGCTCAGGTGAGTGACAGCTGCAGGCTGTGAGCCTGGGGGGGTTCTCGGTGTCCCCATGGGAGGGACAGCAGCCCCACTGCCCTGGAGTGGCCTCTGGAGCCGTGGGAGTGGGCAGTGCTCTCCTGGGCATCATCAGGAGATGTGTAGGAGAGCCCTGTGGTCCTGCCTGGGCAGGAGCAACATGTTAGTAAGGGAGAGCCTTGGGATCCTTCCTTGGGGAGGCACAGCCGGTGCTCTGAGGTGATGAAACAGCGAGCTGTAAACAGGCAGCTCTGCACACTGCCAAGGACTGCGGCAGCTGAACATAAACCCCAAGGGCTGGGCCTGCCTGGCTTCTGCCCCACAGAGCTGCAGGGCTCCTGTAGCGTTCCAAAGGTGAAATCCTTCAGTCTGTGTCAGCCAGAGTTCTGCTGGAGGTGCTGATGGGCTCCTCTGGGCTCAGACCTGCCTGTCCTGAGAGTGGGAGTGCGGTGCTGGGCAGTCAGGGCAGCCTGACCCTGCTGCTTGCCTTCCAGTGCCATCCAGAGAGGATCCTGCTGGCCAGCCTCTCCCACTCCATTCCAGCAGCAGTGAGCCTCAGTGGAGACAAATGACACTCCTGGTATTTCTCCCTGTGGCGTGTGGGAGGAGGTGTGTGACAAAGGGGAACTTTGGTGACCCGTCTGCACCCTGTAATAGGGGAAGGAAATAGTAGGGTACAGCTCCTTCAGGAAGGTTCCTGAGCACGTGGTATATTAACACACATCTCTGTTTCTCAGACAGGGAGAAGCTTCAGAAGCCTAATGTAAGAGATGGTTTGCTTAGTCATGCTGCTTAGAGGTTCATTAAAGTTGTGTTCTGGTGACAGTCTTGTCTTTTGATGGCTATGCCATGAGTAATGCATGAGATGGGGTTTATGAGCTTCAACTCTCTGAGGTGTCTTTAATGTTGCCTTCGAAATGAGGCTGAGCCCAAGGCCTTGGTGCCTTGTGGCTGTTTAATGACTGAGTTGTGTGTGACTGGGAGAATACACGAGGTGCTGGGGTATGGTGTCATCAGGGAATTATTCACATACACCTTGCTCCAGGGTGCTGCTCTGGGTGCTTTAACAACTAGCAGAAGTGTAATGGACATTTGTGTTCACTCTTTCTCCTGTTGAGGCTATCAAATCTGTATGGAACAGGCTGCTTTTCTTTTTTTGATATTGAGAGAAACATGAAGTAATCACTTGTAACTCTCTCTTAAAAGTGTTTTAATCATTAGTGGAAGCAGAAGGTTTTGCTGTGCTGTTTCAAGACAGGTCTTAGGGTGAATTGACTTAGAGTGAGTAGCTGATGCATGACTGGAAAGCAGCATGTCACTCCTGCTGAGCTAAACTCATGTCACTTAAACATTTCAACCCAGTCTCTGCCCCTGTGATGGGGTTAAAAATAAATGTGCTTCTTCATCAGGTGTTTTGAGGTCTGTTTCCCACACAGTGTAGGGCCTGCTGTAGAGCAGTCTGCAATGCAACTCACGTACTCAGGATGAATGGACAACAGCAAACCAGTTCTCCTGTTTGTTTTCCTTCTGCAGGACAGATTCTGCATCCCACATGAGCTACGATAACCCTCCTCCGTACCCCGGCCCGGGCCCGACTGCCCCGTACCCACCCTATGCACAGCAGCCGGGGGGTCCTCCCGGCCCCTACCCCGGGTATCCCCCCGGGCCGACGGGGCCGTACCAGCCGGGCCAGCCGGGGTACCAGGGATACCCCCAGTATGGATGGCAAAATGCACCTCCACCCCCAGGACCCGTGTATGCCGATGGGCCTAAAAACACAGGTATGTTTGTTTGCCTTGCATGACTACATGTTGACCTTGAAGTTGTATTATTGCCAGTGCCTGGCCCGAAGCGGGAGGGGAGGTGGGGACTTGTTTGTTGTAGGGATTTTGTTTGCATCTTGGTTTTGTTTGAATTAGTGATTTTGTTTACAGCCTGTTTTCCTGCTTTGTTTTTGCCGTTGTGTCTCTCACAGTTCTCTGGTTGTTGCAAGATACTGCTGAACATCCTTAATGCTCATCCCTGAGGGAATCCTTATGCTGAGATTGTTACACAGGCTTTCTGCTGGATTTAGATTTGCCACAAGTCTCATTCCACCTGTCTCTTGGTTGATAAGTTTTAACCAAAGGCTGCACAGTTAGAGCTTGTAATATTCAAATGTACAATTCCTACTGAATTAATGAGCACCAGTTTTATGCAGCCCATCAGTATCTGTCCAAGTGATCTAATCATTCCTGGAATTTCTGGGTTTTTTTCTGAGGCTTTTATCTTTCTGTGGAAAACCACAGATTTCTGGGGAAGGGAAGGAGGATGATGTACCTTCCCTTGGCAGCTGGCTGGTCCATCTGTGTGCCCCGTCCCCTCAATATGGCATATCGGTGTGTTCTGGCACCCACAGCTCTCATGGGGCTCACTGAAGTGCTTGCTGCAGGCTCCATTTGTCAGAAGAGGGCTAAGAAAATGCTTAAGGGACTGGAACTTCTCCTCTTTTATACAAGGAGAAGCTGAGAGGGATGAGACTATTCAGTGGATTTGAACAGTCTGGTGTGGGTCTATCAGGAGCACCCAAATTTAACCAGTGAACAATTGGTATGAGTGAATAGGAACCTGAATTGCGCGTAAATCATGAGTTCAGCTTCCTCTGTAACAGAGTGAAAGCCGTGCCTTGGAGGAGGAGGAGGCAGCAGCGTGGTGATGCTTCCCACCACTTCCACCACACTCTAAGTGTCATCAGTGATGTAGCCTGGGGTGGATAAGAGACATTTCTCAGTACTGGGCAGGGGAAAAACTCCTAGTCTCCCATCCTGAACACCTTTGGTTAGTGCCAGTGTTGCTTTGCTGCTATAGCTACAAAAAGGGGAGAAGCTGAAGGGAGACTGTTACCTTGGACATTCTGACTTTGAGCCAGGTCTGCTGCCTTGGAGGCTTGAAGGATCTCATATCAAACAGGGTCACAGAACTGATGACACTGAATGTCCTCTGCTCTGCCCACAAACCTGTGGACCAGCACAAAGGAGAGAAGTAGCCAAGTGTTTGAGTGTGTCTTTCCCTGAGAGCCCAGGCTTGTGCTGCAGGAGAGATGATTGTGTTGTTAAACCTAAGCTCACACAACTGCAGTTCTGCATAAGCAGCTCTCTAACCCACAAACCAAAGCTCTTTTCGTAAGTCTTGTCCTTGAACTGCCTTCCTGTAGCCATGAGTGGTCTCTGAACCCACCTTGGGAGCCTCTAATTTGCACTGCTTTTGCTGAAGTGGGTGTAAAAAAGTCATAGAATCACAGACTAGTTTGGGTTTGAAGTGACTTACATATCAGCCTATTCCAACCCCTTGCCATGGGCAGGGACACCTTCCACTGGACCAGATTGCTCCAAGCCCTGTCCAGTCTGACCATGGACACTTCCAGGGATGGGCAACCTGTGCCAGGGGCTCCCCACCCTCACAGGGAAAAATTCCTTCTCAATATCCCATCTAATCCTCCCCCCTGTCAGTGGGAAGCCATTCCGCCTTGTCCTGTCCCTCCATCCCTTGTCCCAAGTCCCTCTCCAGCTCTCCTGGAGCCCCTTTAGGCACTGGAAGGGGCTCTCAGGTCTCTCTGGAGCCTTCTTTTCTCCAGTCTGAACACTCTCCTCTCTCCCAGCCTGTCTCCAGAGCAGAGGGGCTCCAGCCCTTGGAGCATCTCAGTGGCCTCCTCTGGACTCGCTCCAGTAGCTCCCTGTCCTTCTGATGTTGTTCCCCAGGGCTGGAGGCAGCTCTGCAGGTGGGGTCTCACCTGGGAGGGGGGGGCAGAGGAGCAGAATCCCCCCCTGCCCTGCTCCCCACGCTGTGG
>VZUH01005773.1:38740-61968 GCA_013401175.1 Xiphorhynchus elegans | reverse complement strand
CTATATGATCCCCTTCCACACCTGGAGTCACACTAGAATTGCCAAAACTTTGCCATTTGTATGACAGCTCTTGTCTGGGGGTTCCTTGAAGCTGTTTGCCATTGACCATCTGCACTCACCTACAGTGTGCTGTCACTTAGATGGCAACACTTAAAATCCTTTTGACAGCATGCTCCTTGGAATTCCCTTTAGTCCTTGTCATAGGAGGTTGACATTTCTAGTTCTGGAGGCTGAAAGTTGCTTCTTCCTAGAAATAATGAGAGAAGGCAACCAGTATTTCTTCCTGCAGAACAAGTAATGGTAGAGGCAAACATTCCCAGCTATCTCATAGTTTAACCTCCTTCCAGATGGACTAATTAGTAAATGGCAAGTGCCTCAGCCCCTTCCACAGAGGAAATCCACAGGATGTTTATTACTGTCAGGGATGATAAGTTTTGCTGCATTGTATTCCTAAAGTGAGTAGTAATATATCCAAGCCCTCCTTCAAAGTAGATTAGCTATTGACAGGCAAAGAAGAGCTAAGAACTAAAAATATGAGGGTAGGCAGGAGGAATGCTATCCAGGGATGCAGGAATGTTTTTGTGGTTCTCAGTGTCAGTTCAGTAAAGTGGAGGCAACTGTAGCAGGTTTAAGACACATTAGGAAAAAGTATTTTAATTTTTTTGGCAACAGCACCTGTTTCTATTCTGTCTCACAGGAAAAATAGCAATTGTCTTACATGACAGTACCTAAACCACTCAAAAAGGCAGTACTATTGCAACACACTGTGCCCTGAAGAACAGTATGTTCTGCTGCAGACAGAAGGTTTTTTTCTTTTTGCAGATGGTCTTCAGACAAGTTTCTGACTTTAAATATTTAATTTGACTGTTGTTAGAATAATATGGGCAAAGAATAGCACTATCTCCCACATGGACATCTCTTTACTAATTTGGTTTAGTACAGGAAATTCTCTGCTTCTTATTAAGAAGAACAAGCTCCTTTATCACTGTGCTATTTGGATTATAGGTCTTCTCTTCCCAATCTGCCTTTTCAGAATTGTATTATGCTCTGCTGTCACACCAGCTTGAGCTTTAATTATCTCATAGCTCAAGCAATGTTAAACCTTCTCTGGGACTGGTTGGGTGAATTCCAAGAAAAATTTAAGCTGCCACAGGAGCTGATTCTGATGCTTTCAATATGTGACCTTTGGCTGATCGTGAATTGTACCCATAACCCAGTCTGGTGGTGATTATATCCTCTGCCAAATCCAAAGTAAAACTTGGATTTTGATCTTAAGCGGTAATGAGGGAACTCATTACCTAGATTGCGCTTGACCTTTTGGCCTCTGAATTTTCTGACACCCCATCAGAGTCTTTGCACCCAACCTACAGCATTTTGCCCTCAGCCTGCAGTTACCAGAGGCTTTATATTTAAGCACATGTGCACACAAATTAGTTTCATAAAACTTAGTCTTTGTGCCGCAGAGCATCAGTCAGCAGTGCACTACACCATTGTAGAAGGGGGCTGCATGGCAGATCATTTGTCTCACTAAAAAAGCAAATGAAAGTTAAATCTATGGATCATATTTTATTTTGATGTTATAGGAAAATACTTTTGTACTGTTTCTAAAATAAATTCCTGTAAAATATAGTCATATTCAGGAAAGAGCATTACTGAATTTTTGGCTAATAGTAGCTGAGAAGGAATTTTTATCTTAAAACAAAGCCCTTTTCAGAAGTGTTACTAATACAGTTATGGCACCTGACCTTCCAAAATGCCAGTGGGGTGCTGTGGTGCTCTGGTAACATCTGTAATTACACAGAAAAATTAGCCTACTTGTTTGGGTCAGGAAGGTGCTCTTGATATGAATCTCTTGTTTTTACAGCCTGGTTTTACAGCACTTCATACTGTGGAGTGTCCCTTGAGCACATCAGCTGGATTCCTACTGGATGAAACTAAATATGAAGGCGTGTGCTTCAATCCCAAGTGGGCACTTGGGTTTTGGGACCCCTCTGAAGCTGGTCCGGGAGTGGTGTGATGAGCAGTCCCAAAATGCAACATATTAAAGATTGCACAGTGAGGATGCCAGGCTCCCAACACCAACAATTCCACTGCTTGGGCAGATGTTGGCCAGGGCAACATCTAAGGCTTCTCTGTGTGCTGTGAGCCCTGAAACAGGGCAGCATCTCACAGAAAACCACATCCACAGGCAGTTCTGTAGTCTCATTTTACATCTGAAAGAGTGGGAAATTGTTTCTGAAATGCTGAGTTGAGGCAAATTCTTACTGTGCTGTGAAGTTTTCCAAAAGCCACCTGCACCATGCTTTGACATGATCCTGATTACAGCGTTTCAATGGTCTTGTTATAGACAATTTCCTTTTATTTGTTCAGAAAAAAAGGTGAGGTGAGAACATTGTAATGGTCCGGTCATTACTGTCCCTCGATCTCACATGTTACTGCTGGTCTCAATGAATTTCACTAGGGCTTACAGAGGTCTTTCCAGTTTGACTCCATCCTTTGGCCCAGTCAGAGAAATATTTGTGACTTTACCCTTCTATGAATCCTCAGACCTGTATCTTGTTTTGAAGCTCTCCAGTGTTTGGGAATGCTAGTTTTAATTACTATAAAACATATAATTACACATATAACACAAATTATAACATAATATAAAATAGTATAATTACATATAAAATTATAAACTATATGCCATTATAAACATTTATTATTATAAACATATAAAGTATATAAAAACGCTGTCATTACATATTCTGATAACATCAAGAGCACTTGGGAGGTTAAGCATCTACTTAATGTATAAAAATAGAAACGTCATTTGCATTGAATCTGGAACTTCAGTTTTACTTTCTGAAGAGCTTTGTGGGGTTCCTAAATGCATTCAACCTCTAGACTAATTGTGACTGTCAATCATATTTACAAATTTTGAAAGTTTAGCATTCTCTTCATTAAAATAATATTTTTACAGAAAAATTCCACTACAGTTTTGTCAAGCCATTGGTATTTCTCAGCAAAGAAATAAGTTGCTCCTGCTTTATTTTAACCTGACTGAGGAAAGCATAGAAATGTGCAATGTCTCTTTGAAAACTCCTTTCTCTTCCTCACCCACACAAGGACATCATAGCCACTGCACCCCTGAATTTACCAGTGAAATTAATAGGATTATTAATGTTCTGAAAGAGGAGTTTCCAACAAAGTAATGTCAAGGAAAAGCCACTCACCCTTCCCCAACACTTTAAATCCATCAATATAGAAAACTGTGTATTTGTATTATCTGGTGCTATTCATTGAAAAAGCTTATATTCTTTCTTATTTCATTTATTTAGCCTTTTCTCTTTTCCTCTTTTCTCTTTTTTCTTTAATTTCCTGGTTTTCTTTTCATCCTTTTTCTTTGCAATGCAGCCCACCCAAATAAGGCAATGTCAGACTTAGATGTTCTGTACAAAATCCCCACCTTATTTACTGCACATCATTTCTCCTTCAGAGTAGGATTTGAATTACTTCACTATGTAACTTTTTTTTCATTTTGTTTTTTATTGTTTAAAGCAGCTATCAGCACAGTTTTTAAAGCATTAACATTATTACCATTATCCTTATGATCGTTATCATCTTTTTGACATAAAAGCAATGTGAGATATTAGTGTGATGCCTTTTATTTTTGGCACTCAGTTAGAACACTGAAGAACTGATTTTTCACAGGAAAGTGTAACAGCCATTCATAAACTCAAAGCACAGCTTTCAGGGATTTAATATAATTTCAGAATTTTTCTACATCTTAAGTTCAGAAGTATTTTCTGTTAAACACTCAGCCAGTAAGGGCCACAATTAGTCCAGATGACAAAAGTTTGATTTATACTTTTTAGATTCTATGCAGTTCCTTTGACAGAATACAATTTTTCAAAGAATGTATAAAATTATATAATATTTTTCTATTTACACACTCCTCTACATCACTATTTTAGTAACTTTTAGATTTCTAGTCAAGTCTTCTTCATTGTATAATTTTCACTTATGTCCATCATTGCTCCAGCCCTCAGCAGATTAAAAACAATCCCTGCTCATCCTAATATTGGTTTATTATCAATGGATGGGAAAATTCTTGACAACACAACAAATGACACTATATAAACTTCTCTTTGTTTTTCCTGTGAGGAAAAGGCACATACAAGACATATTTTGTATGCTTGCCTCAAACAGCACCACTCGCAGCTCTTGAAGGAATGTAGTTTTTAACAGGAGAAGAATGTGATTTTCCTCTCTAAGTCTCAAAAATGCAGAAAAATGTTAGGAGAGTTTGGTCTGAGGAGATTTAAAATATTTTTTTAAATATAAAAAATAAAAATTATCATCATGTAAATGTAAAAGACTTAAAAATTAAATGCTACTTGTAAATTGCAATTTGAAGCATCAGCAGCCTTGACACTTAAGCCATGGATTTAAACAAAAACATTCAGCATAAACAAAAACATTTCATCCCAATGAAATATAGCACAGTTTTTGTGCAGATTAGTAAAGTGTGTTATTAATTTAAAGCAAGGGAGGTAGCATTTTGTAATTATTTTTAGGAATAGATGTATATAAAATCCAGATCTGCCAGTGATTATCTTATGAGAGTAATCTCTCTGTGTGTGACATGCAATATGGACAAATGATATTTCTGTGCCAGGGACAAGCAAAGACTTTTTCAAAGATTAAATAAAAATGCTCCCCAGTATCATGTCTGTGCTTGAAATGACTGTAGTAATTCATATTAAGTTTAAATTTCAGCTGCTGCAAATACAATCTTTTGTTATTATGGATGCAAACAACCACAGGGCAAATCAGAGAAGCCTTGGACTTTTTTGGTTACTTAGCCTGTCTCAATTTCTTCTTTTCATGCCTGTGGATGTGTTTCCTGTGGAGAGTTGCAAGTGCCTCTTCCCTGAAAATAAAATGAGAAGAGTTCCCCATCGGGTAACTCAGCACATCATTCTGTGCTACTCTTGAGGTAAAGAGTAATCAAATAATAAAATTTGAACAAGCAAAAAAAAATGGGTTGTTTAATAAAGTTTCAGACTGGATTCTTCTTTGAGCTTAATTATCTATTGCTTAAGCTGACATAGGAAACAAGACCCAATCTATCATCCCTTATTTCTTAATTTAATTATATAATTATTATTATTAATTTTAATTATTTATTTTGTCCTTCCAGGAGCATGCAGGACTGAGGCTAATCACAATGTCTCAATTTCTCAGAAAGCAACAACCTTCTTGCACTGCTGCCTCGTTTCCACATCTGGTGAAAGAACCCTAAGGGCACTGTAGTCTTGCAGTTACATGACCTTTCATGCCATGATGTCATTATTATTTAAACTATTACCTTCCTGTTATAATCCTGAAGGTTGATGCCTGTATTCCTGCCCAGAGAACTTAGTCCATCTTTTTAGGGTTGCAAGGAAAACTGTCATTTAAACTGTGATGTCATAAGGTCAAAAAGTTAGGTTTGCTCAATGTGCACAGGGCCATGTGCCATATAACTGAGCCATTCTCGTGTCTGATGCATTGCCAGGAATGCCTGGAGGGCTCACCTGGAAAGTACTGTGTATAAAGCATGTAATTACAGAAAAGGTTGAGAAATGTGTTGGATTGAAATGCACTAAAACTTTGTTTTCTTATGAAGGATTTGCCCGTGAAAGCTCTGAGTAACTGATGGTCCAACTACTTCAAGCACAGTTTGAAAGCATGGCTGGACTAAATCTATTTTCTCCAGAGAGCTTCCAAATGTTTACAAGAGACAGTGGTAAAAGTAAGCAATTTTTATCACTTCAGTGCTTGTCTGGTAACCATATCCATGCAGGCTGGAGAAAAAAAGGTTTTCCACCCATAAGATTCCCATCTGTTTATTTCATGATGTAACACTTGGGAGTCCCTGCTGTGATATTGGAAAACATTCTTGATAACTATAGTGGTGAAAAAGCATTGAAATATATTACCTAGAGTAGATATTAAAATTTCATCCAATAAAGATTTTAAGAACAGCAAAACTGAGGTTGGTGTTGAGATGTGTCATGAAGTTTGAGACAGATTAGATTAATTTGTGAAATCCCCTCTGGCTGTATTTCCTATGATTTGTCAAGTGGGTGTGTGGATTTCCTGGGAAACTGTCCTTGTTTTAGGTAGGGTAGAATTAATTTATTCCCAGTAACTTTTACAGTGCTGTAGAATGAGAATGGTCTTGACAACACACTGATGTTTTGTTTATTTGCTAAGTCATGCTTATCCTAAGTCAAGGACCATTTTTCTTTTTCCCTTGTCCATCACTTTTTTTTGTTTCCTTTTTGTTATCATTACCAGTATTCAGCATTAATATTGCATTTTACTGTATTTTGAATTGTTAAACTGTTCTCAACATACAAACTTCAGTTCTCCTTCCCACTCCACTTGGGTGCAGGCTAAGAGAGGAGGGATTGAGGAACAAGGATTTTAGGAATAAGGATTCCTGAATAATGTTTCCAAACTTATACTTCTTTATACCTCACATAGCATCTGTACTTGGCCTGGAGCAGGTGTTGAATGGCAGGTACTGTCACAGAGCCACAGTCACCCTACATGTGCAAGTCACTGTGTCTTGGAGCTCTTGACAGGGAACTAAGAGCTAGTTTTCCCCTCAAGCCTAGACAACAAATGTGGGATGAAATAGCAAAAAGGAGTCCCCTTCTGAGAGACTTTTTGACCTACTCCCCACTCCCCTGAACTCAGAAAAGATGAAAAATGGGTGAAAACCAACAAAGCAACTCATGTTTCAGGGCCTAACACTGAACTAGTCAGGAAAACATTTGGGCCAGTATCTTCTCTTGCAAACAATGATCCAGCTGTCTGGTGGGAATTCAGGGGGAATGTCTCTTACCTCTATTATCTCTGTAATGCAGGCAAACCCACCACATTCAGCAATTCTGTTTGGCAATGACAATTCTAATTGGCAGCAGTTTCTGTCTGTGCCTCACACGTATTATCTGAAATGGCACAACTAAAATAGACATATTTTGCAACTTGCATCCTGCCCAGAATATCAAACAATCAAACGTGAAAGGCTGAGTGAAAAAGCATTTTCAAGTTTTCTGGTGTGCAGAAGAGAGATACTAAAGCTGGTAAAATACCATGAAAGGAAGTTTGATGATGTTGCTTCTACAGATGCATTATTTTCATTATTTTTATATTCCAGAGTGAAGCACCTAGTTTTCCAAGACAAGCAATGATGCAAAATGATACCAGAGAGAGCAAGGAAAAGCCAGATCCATATGTAGTCAGGCAAGAGTGAAACTATGTTTTATTTTTCATTCTTATCTTTA
The DNA here is from genome assembly GCA_013401175.1 of Xiphorhynchus elegans. Lineage (NCBI taxonomy): Eukaryota > Metazoa > Chordata > Aves > Passeriformes > Dendrocolaptidae > Xiphorhynchus > Xiphorhynchus elegans. The sequence goes on along the minus strand of VZUH01005773.1, from coordinate 54,646 downwards.
TTCAGACAACAGTAGAGGATCCATACTTCTCCCCCAGCTTCCAAACCACTTGATCCTGGGCTTTCTTTCCTACCCAGGATGGAGGTTAAACAGCAGTGCTTACAAACCACCTCCCTTTCCAGGCTGGGAGTTGGCTGAAGCTGGCAAGTATGTGTCATTATCATGTGTCTGTGGATCTCCAGGCTAGATTACAACAGTTTAGCTCCTTACAAATGTTTATATTTAAAAATCAAGTACTATAATTAGTCACAGATGTTTTCTCACATCATTTCCCCAAAAGCAGGTGGCACCTAAGCCTTTAGCTGATTAGATTGGTTCTGCCACAAAAGCTGGATTTCACTCTGTACCAGATTTTCCCAGGCAGATGAAAAGCATCTAGTCAGCTCAACCTGAATATTCCTAGAAAGAATGTTTTGGAACAGCTCCCTCTTTCTGTAGCTCTGATTTTCAGGAAAGGTAAGTGCTCATTAATTTGTGAGGTAAAGGTAATGTGAATGTCACACCCCACCCCCCCAAATTAAATGCAATATTCACTTGATCATTCTTGCTTTCCTACAGGAGGGTAGTTTAGAGCTTTAAAACATTTCTTGAAGTTTATTCTTGGTTTAACTAGTGCAGGAAATTAGCAAACTAATACTGAAGAGAAATGGCATTTACATCTGATATCATACCAATGGAAGCCTATTCAACCTTATACAACTGAAGGCCCACACTAAGACCAGGAATCACCTTGTCCATGAGATGCTTTTTGCTGATGATGCCACCCTGGTTGCTCACACAGAAGCAGCTCTGCAGTGCTTAACATTCTGCTTTGCAGAGGCTGCTGAGCTCTTTGGGCTGGAAGTCAGCTTGAAGAAGGCAGAAGTTCTCAACCAACCTGCACTGCAAGAAGTTTTCCATCATCCCCACATCACCACAGGTGAATCAGAGCTTAAGTCAGTCCAGCAGTTCAGCTATCTGGGAAACATCATTTCTTCAGATGGTAAGATTGACAAAGAGATAGACAACAGGTTAGCAAAGGCATACAGAGCTTTTGGAAAACTCCGTAAAAGAGTCTGGTATAATAAACACCTGAAGAAAAGTGCAAAGATTAGTGTCTACAGAGCCATTGTACTCTCTACACTTCTATATGGGTCTGAATCACAGGTCATCTACCACCACCACCTGCGACTCCTCGAGCACTTCCATCAGCGCTGCCTCTGCACAATCCTAAGTATCCACTGGTCTGATTACCTGACTAATGTGTCTGTCCTTGAACAGGCAGAGATCACCAGTATTGAGGCCACACTGCTGAAAACGCAGCTGCACTGGGCAGGGCACGTCTCCAGGATGGGGGGATCACTGCCTCCCTAAGATTGTGCTCCATGGGGAACTCACCACTGGCTGCTGCAAGAGAGGAGCCCTGAAGAGGAGATACAAGGACTCCCTGAAGCAATACCTCAGCCTTGGCCATATTGACCACCATCAATGGCCCACTCTGGCCTCCAGTTGGGAGAAATGGAGACACACCATCCATAATGCTGCTGCCTCCTTTGAGAACACAGGCAGAATCAGCCTGGAGGATAAAAGGCAATGCAGGAAGAACCGTGCCTTGTCAGGAGTGCCGATGGAGATTTTCCACTGTGCCTTTTGCGGCTGGACTTGTCTATCAGGCACTGGCCTTTTTAGCCACCAACGTGCTTGTAGCAAGCGTGGGTAGATCCCTTGTAAATCTTCGTCTGTGAAGCCTAGCCATGATGAGGACTGAAGGAAATGCCTGCAACTCAAGTCACATTACTGGAATACTTTCTGTATGTATACAAATGTGTGTATAACATACATAACATACACGTGTTTGCAGAATTTCTCAGAGTATTTATAATTATGGATCTTTACAAAAATGTTTACATGGGCACATACACAGTATGTGTTAAACTATTGCAGTAGTTTCTCTGATTTTCTGATATTCCATCTGTTGGTCATTCTCTTAACAGAAGAGAAGTCAGGTGTTACACTGGAGGTTTTCTGGGTATATTTTTGGTATATTTCTTAGGTCTTCATCTAAAAGTTAAATAAAAAATTATTCCATACAGCAGAGAGTCTATTTTTCTCCTTACAAAGAGAGTTAACTTCAATTACAAATTTAACTAAACAGGATGCTTAGACATTATTATGGTTAAAAACAAAGTTGGTAACAGTTCAAAGGTATCTGTCTTCTAGGAATACATAACTATACATATGAAGTATGAATACATATTGAATGTTCTTATTTTTAGGAACAAATCTTTATATAATGCAATACTTTGCACAGTTTCTGCTCTCCAAGCCTGCCAAGTCTACTGCTCTTATAATCAATAATATGTGCTGCAAGGAAATGACTCACTAAAACAAAATACAGAATTCTATTTAATTTTTTTAAAGAATAAATGACTCTGAATTAGAAATTCTCCATGAGCATCTGTGCTTGTAAGTAAAGCTTAGATTTTGTGCAGCTATTGTTGTGATTATTGCTTAACTGCACCACATGTTGGGATCTTGAAAGCAAAATTCCTGGTGTGAGTGGATTTATAATCTATAATCTAATATAATCTGTTGAATACTCCCCTCAAAAAGTGCACCCTGTCCTTAACTGAATGACTCATAACCTAGACCTGTTTCTGTCTCTTCTCACTTTGAGTGGTGATGAGACAACATGTTTCCATGAGATGCTGAAGTATTTCACTATGCAACTCCAGGGAATGTGTTGGAGTACTATCCCTGGTGTCATAATTCCCAAATTTCTCAACTTTCTTTTTCCAATCTAATGTTGTGAAAATGAGAGGGTTCTCCTGTGATGGATGGTGAAAATGCAGGAATATGCCAGACTTGTAAAATGAGCGCTTTGGAAACATTCTACAAAAAGCATACTCTGTGAACAATACGTTAAATGAATTAAGACCCGTGTGAACTTAAAAAACATGGTGCATAAAAAAAAGCTGCATTTTTTGAGTTAACTTCATGTTTTGACTAATATAATTGTTTAATATTTCTATTATCTTTGTTCTCCTAAGTTCCTTTTTTCAAAATGTGGGCAACTTCAAGTTGGATGGGTTAGAGTTTGTTAAGCCAATGTTTTCTGAATTGCCTTATTTTGATTGAATGTTTCTTTAAAAATTGCCAGGTACTTTTTCCTACCTTAATGCTCTAAAGTTCGCAAGTAAAAGTTTGTTATTCAGCCTCATGAGAACTTCGTTGTGTTCTCCCACGTGCTGCCTCATAGCATCAAAGTACCTTAGACCCTTTTGAGAAAAACAACTCACCGAGCTCACTTGGGGCTTTACATTTTTGTGGTGCCCTCAGGTGGCAAAAAAATATCTTAAGGGGAAAAGTACTGTGTGTACACTGGTGGGAGCTGCATTAATAAGAACCTTGCTGAGGAGCAAGATATGGAGGGGAAGGGGTCTTTGTCTGAGTGGGTTTGGAGGGGATGGCTGCAGGCTGAAGAGGAGTTAAATGCTAAAAATGCAGAAAACTTTTGTAGCCAACTGAATGAATCGTTTGTAAGAGAAAGATAATAAAGTCTGAGGGGGGATTTGGAAACTGAGGCAGGTTTTCCAGCCTCACTATGGAGGTGGACCTCCTCAACTGTGATGTCATTTCCCCTTTATCCTTGGGAGGAGTTTGATACAGCAAAGCCAAACCCCCAGTCTCACCCTAAACTCTGCCCACTTCTAAAAACTGAACCCCTCTGTAACCCCCCTGCCACACTGGGTGCTCTCACTGAGAGTGTGCAAAAGACAGCTTGACTCCAACACGAGAGGCATCTTGCACCCCGTGAGCTCTCCCATGGTGTTGCTCAGTAACTCAGACAGGATGAATGCCCTGATTAAGGGACTGTCTGACCCATTAAAGTTTTGTGCAACCCAATTGCAGGATCGATTTAGAGCTGCTCATGCGAGAGGACCACAAGCTGGACATGGTCTCACCTGGGAGGAAGTAGCAGAGGTGTCAGTAACCTATGGCAGATGGGTAGGATTTGTTGCAAGTACAAGGAAGAATCAGACTGCTGTCTGAAGGGAAGGACACAGGGAAATGCCTTCTTAGCTCAGAGATTGGAACCGAGGAGGCAAACCCTCAAGGAGCCACCTAGGGAGGGAGGGTATCCCTTGGGAATTGAACAACCAACCAATATACCTTTACTTGTCTCCCACATGGAAAATTGCACTCACTAACCATAGCCCATCACACTCTAGCTCCTGAGCTGAGGCAGATTGCCCCAGACTAGGACATCAAGGTGTATCAATATATTGATGATGTATTGATTGGTGGGGCTGATGTCACTGAGGTGGGACAGACTCAGGCAAAAATTATTGACCCTCTGAAAAAAATAGGTCTGCAGATTCCCCTGGAAAAGATGCAACTTCTGTTTTCAGAAGTGAAGATTTTGGGTATATGGTGGAGAGGGGTTGCTATATGCATTCCCTGTAAAACACTGGTTATTCTGTAAGAGGTGAAAATTCCTGGGAGCAAAAGGGAGCTCCAGCATGCTTTAGGGTTATGGGTGTTTGGGAAGAAGCATATTCCTGATTTTTCCATCATAGCCCGACCTTTGTGTGACTTAACCAGGAAAGGAGATCCTTGGGACTGGACACCAGTCCATGAGGAGGCTCTAAAGCTGCTGGGTTTTGAGGCAGGAATACATCCCCATTCATCCACAGGACCCTTTACAGGCTGAGTGGGGTCTTGCCATCCGTGGGCCGTCAATTCATGTGTGGCAGAGTAGACCAGAGCATCCCACTTGCCCAAAAAAGTTTCACTCATGCAGCTTTAAGGATGCAGAAAAGCAACAGTCTGTATGGGGAAAGGATTTGCTTGTGGTGAACTTGGCCCTACAGCAAGCCTACATTGTGAGAGAACAGAAGATAATACTGAGAGGCCCCTTTAAGGTCCTTTCCTTAAGACAGTAATTTCAAGTACATAGTTCTCCACGCCATCCACAGATCAAGCACTATTGTCTTATTGCCACATTTACAGGGTGGAGGCAAGACTGCCAAAACCCCTCCCTGCACAGAACCAGCTCAGAGCTGCAAGAGGCCCCTTCCCTTTCCCCCATTAGACCTGCACCTCCTTATACCTCTGATTTATTGATGCCTTCTCTAAATCCAGGGCAGCAGCCTTGCATGTTGACACTGGAGATCAGGTTACAGCAGAGGGGGAGGGCAATTCCCAAGTGGGAGAGTTAACAGCAGTCTGGAGTGTAATCCTGAGGGATGTAGATGGTAACGGGCAGGTTTTTGTTTATACAGACCCCTGTGCAGTATTTAGGGGGTGTACTGAACGCTTCCTTTTTGGGAACAAAATCAATGGGTGGTAAAGAGGGTGCTGGTATGACAAAAACAGAAGTGGGAAGAAATTCTAAGAAGTGCAAGATCCCAAATGGTTTTAGTTGGATGGGTAGCAGCCCATAATGCAGGGGGTCACCCAGCCCACCTCTTAAATAACCAAGTAGACTCCCTCACTCAGTTGTCGTAGCCAAGGAAAAGCAAGCAGAACAAGAAGAGAAATGGGGTTATCTATTGGAATTGCTGCATGTGAAGTGTGACCACTCTGAGGTGAAAGATCTGCTGAGAGAGACCATAAGCAGAGGATGGCCTGTCACCTAAAGGGCATGTGAAAGTTATTTCTGCCTGCAGCCAGTGCAGCACCAGACTGGAGAAACATCCCCTGTCAGATCCTTCTCTGCACCTAAGGACAGCAGAGGGGTTGTGGGAAACTTGCCAGGTTGCACTGGTCATTTTAACAAATCAGAAGGAAAACAATATGTGCTGGTGGGAGCTGAAGTAGTCTCAGGTTTGGTGCAGGCTGGAGCTGTGACAAGGGTCACAGGGGAAAGTACTGGGAAAGTGTTAAAAGCATGGTTAATTTTCCTGCCTAAGCCATAATCAATACAATCAGATAATGGAAGTCACTTTACAGCATGAGCAGTCTAGGAATAGGCAAAAATTGAAGGGATATTGTGAGTGTTTCACACCCCTTACTATCCAAAAGCCACTGGGGTAGTAGAAAGAACAAATTGTCTCCTAAAATAGTTTTTGAAACCTCAGGATTCAAAGTGAACTGGCTGACTGAGGGATGCTGTGAACAAAGTCAATGATCACTGGGGAGTAAATGGATGTCCGTCACTTAGAGCATTTTGTCCCAAGACATCTACTACCCCTTCCAGAGGCAAAGGGACTAACAATCCTTGGAACCAGCCCATACATTTTCCAGGTCAGCCAGTACTGGTAGGCCTGCCAGCTATTGGGGAAGTCCCACTGGTCCCAAAGATCCCCCTGAATATGCACACATGGGTAGCCACAGATGCCCATGGCAGAGAACAAAAAATTAACACCAGATGGACAGTTTCTTCTTTTTAAAACTTGTCCAAACAGAACTGTTTTCTTTTCTCTCTCCTTTTACAGATATTCCATGAGAAGATGAAGTGGCAACAGGACTGAAGAGTTACACTGTTCTTTACCGCATTGATTTTTTGCATTGATTTGTCTTCATAGTTTTGTGATATTTGTGTATGTTTTGTCTCAGTAGTTTTCCAGTATGTATGTAAGCTTGCCACAAGCAATGTTTTGAGCTCTTTGTGTCTCCTATCTGGTTGCCACAGTGGGTGGAAAAGATTCCTCCCTGAATTTAGCTTGAGAGTTCATACAGGATTTCATACCTCCTCAGGGCAATGTATAAAATAGATTTGAATTGAGAATAAGGATTTGAGAAAGAAGTGTGGTCTGATACTGAAGGTATGTAGTAGTGGAAAACAATGATTCTGCACAGGAAGGAGATATTGAACTGTTGGTGGACCCTGGAGGGAGGGAGAAAGGGTCTGACAGAGGAGCTGAGGTGGCAGCTGGAAAGTTTTGTTCAACTGTAGGAGAAGAAGGTATAAGTGGTCAGAGGAGTGGAAAAAAGGATTTTGGGTTTGGAAACCAATGAAAGGTTTAGTAAAGTGGGGAAGGTATTTGGCCTGAGCTGAGAACCCTGACTGACATGATATGCCGAGTATGTGGGAATGGCTTGAGTTTTCACAGAATCAAAGAATATGCCAAGTTAGAAGAGACCCACAAGGTTCATTGAGTTCAACTTCTGGCTCTCCAAGAGTCACACCACATGCCCAAGGGTATTTTCCAAATGCTTCTTGAGCTCTGTCAGTCTTGGTACTGTGACCACTGCCCTGGGGAGCCTGTTCAGTGCCCAGCCTCCCTCTGGACCTGGTGTTTTTGAGACCTACTGCAGAAGGAACCTAAGGTATGAAAAATTACCCCTAGATCTAGTAAACGTATTTATTTAAAGGAGGAATATAGGGAGGTTGCTGCCTCTCTTATGTCAGCACCACCCTATCCAGGATAACTGCAACAGTGCTGTGAGGAGGGGTTAGGTGATTGGGAAGAGTGAAAATTGCAGAGCTGGAGCTCGGATTCCTACATATCAGTCTCATCTAGCTCTATGCAGTCAGATAGATATGATGAAGACTGCCCTAAATTTTAAATTGATTTGGAAGACCTTTCCAAGATTTAATAAAGGCTGTAGTATCAGTTCTTGCACTGGTTCCATAGTCATTTCAGAATGTTTCTGCAGGGAAAAAGTTAGCTTTGTGTAACAAACCTAGGAGCAACATTGAATTATGCTTTTGGTCACCAGTAAAATTGTATTTTTTAACCATTTCCAACACTCAGTCCCCTTGCTTCCACAGCTTCATTTTCTGTCTTCCTGCTTTGCTTGGAAAGTGTTTCTCTTCCCAGACTGTTTCTCACAGAGTTTTTAAAGTTTATCTTCTTGTTTCTGCCGCTGTGATTCCCTAAAACTTCTGTGGGGTTTTTTATGAATATGTTATTATGCCTTAATTAGGCAGATTTTTTTTTCCTTTCTGCTGTAGGGACCTTATGGTCAGAATATGGATCTTTTTTCAGTTGTTTGATTTTGGGCAGCACCTCCCAGTCGGGCACTGTCCATTGGGACCGGATAAAGACATCACAGCAGAGATGTTCTCTACACCTCGTTTGAATATTTCCATTTGGGCTGTGTCTGATGGGTGGCTTTGAACCCCTACCATTTTGGTTTTGTGGCGTGAAGAGGGACTGGCATTTGTCCTGGCATCTGTCTCAGGTTAGTTGATGCCTGTGGGGCTGAACAGTAGAGCTCATACTAGTAACAAAAGTGCAAGGGGACTGCATGCCCTCAACCCTCCAAGACCCATTAGCTGGCCTGTATGGATTACTCAAGGCTCCTACCTGTGCTGATGCTTCCCAAGTTGTCTGTTTTAGAGATGCAAATATCTCATAAATTGAATTGCTGGACTGTCACAGCGTTACAAAAATAAGGAGCTCCCTCCTACACCTCCTTCCCTGCTCTGGCAGCCCAGTTCTATTCCCCAGGTCTCTCACTTTATCCACAACTTCCTCTCTCTGTTTCTTTCCAAAATTACCTGTACCTCTTTTTTTAAAGTTATTTTTCCCCAGAGGTTTTATACTATACTCAAGGCTTCTGCTGGGTATAATTGCTAATGAGAGGGATTACTGTCAGTCTGTAATCTCCGTTCTGTACTGCTAGGGAAAATTCATACTCATTAGTTATTGTTGATTTTAGCATTTTCCAATCTGTTTTATAATAATAAGTCACAGTCATGTGGCTGATGTCCAGTAAAAACTTCCATAAATTCTTGCCCAATTGGTTAATATTTTCCAATCACAGTACAATGACAGTGCATTAAAAAAATTGGGTTTCAGTCACATCAGTTATACATTTTTATGTGATTTTATTTCTTTCTCACTCTTTTTTATTCATTGGAATGTTATTGAATCCAGCAAAATGAAAGCAAAGTACAAATTAAGCCTGGTAATTTTCATTACATTCCTTTTCCAGATGGATTCTGAGAGGTTTTGGAAGAACTTAATCCAGAATATATGAACAAAGCCTACAGAATATCATAGTGATGGGAGTCGTAGAGTTTTATAAACCTAAGGATAAAGACTGTGTCTTCTGTGTTGGGATTTTTTGAACGAGTCTACTGAATTTGAGAGCAGGGATCAAATTTTTTTATTAAATTCTAGACATGTAAATAAAAATCCACAAAAAGATATCACTTTTTATTAAATTCTGAAGTTTTTACATAAAGGAAAACGAGGAACTGGTTAGCAGAGGATTTATAACAAAAACAAAGTGAAAAAAATGAAGTCTTGAGAAGTATTTCTTCAGAAGGCAGAAAAATATTCTTGTGCTGAGTTAATGTCAAGTAACCTTTTTTTCCAGCTTATGGAATAAAAGACCATTATTCCTGCATTGTTTGGTGACTACTTCATTAAATACAATGCTGACACAGTTTTGTTTCAGCATGACTGGTGGAAAAATGTCTGCCACACAGCAGAAATCAGCACCTGTCACCCACCTTATTCCATATCTGTCTTTTCAATAATCTGCTTGTTTGTGCTACTCACTGTGTTGGCTTTTTTAAAAAATCTACTTAGATGGTACATTGCAAAGAGCCAGGTCTGTTTTTCTGTTAGTTCTTTTACAGTGAGTAATTCAATGGTTCACTGGCAAATTTAAGATGCTATTGCAATAGTAAGTGATTAATTATATTTAATAATGTTTTGAAATGAAATTATTTCCTTTTCTTTTTTTTCCATCTTTTCTTCTTACAGTTATATCTGTTATCTTTAATCCTTTTGAAGTTTCATGTTGCACACAATGTGCAAAGATACAATATGGTAGCCACTTGTATGTTGGGCCACATAACAAGTAATACAAGTGTACATAGAGATCTCACTGTCTGTTTTAACTACTCTTTTATTTGCTTTATAAATGTGTTTTTTTTTTATTTTGTTTTCTCCCCTGATTTCAGCAAGCACTGGTCTGGCTAATTTCTATTCAATGTTTTTAAATCTACTTTGATATCTCATTAGAGTAGATATCTCATTATCCATTATACCTGTGAACAGGTGGGAAGTGGAAGCCACTGTTTGAGACAATTTCCAGCCTCACATTTCAGAAGGGCTGGGGCTAGATGAGGGTGCAGATGTCAATCACCTCTATAAGTGCAGGCTAAAGTGGAAAGATGCAGCAGGAGGAGGAAGGGCAGAGGAGAAGATAATTTGGTCCTCCTGGGGAGATCTCTCAAGGAATGAGCTCACAATACAGAAGGGATTGCCTGCATGTCAACATGTGGCACCTTGCCATCCTCTCTGTCTTTCTCCTTGGCTTTAAAAGCAGAGGCCAGAGAAGTAAAGTAAATTCTTTGCACTGGCAATCTTGACTGCACCCAGCCATGGAAAGGAGCCTCAAAGAGCCTCTACCTCTCCCTGCAGTACATCACACTGGTTGGGTGATGCCCAGAGGAGGGAGTTCTATTCTGGAGACATCAGCTGTGTGTATTTTAGCATCCGTGTCTTCTTGGGGGATTTTCGAGTAAGAGTATTTGTTTATTTATGTGTCTCATCTGGTGCAGGTATTAGACAAACCAACCTTGGTATTACAGCATCCAACCAGAGAAGTGCTACTCGCCCACGTGGATGAACTCATTAGAACGGTTAACATTTGGGGCAGACTGGTCTGTAGTGACCATGCCCTGGTTGAGTTTGTTATCTCAGTGAGTCTGGGCTTGGAGTGGGTCTGAAGTTCAGGACTCTGAAATTTAGAAGAGCAAACTTCCAGCTGTGTAAAGCCTTAGTGGATGAGATCCCCTGGGAAACTGTCTTTAGGGACACAGGAGCTGACCAGAACTGGCAATTCTTTAAGGCCAGTTTTCTTAGAGTGCAAGAGCTCTCCATCCTGATGTACAGGAAATCAAGCAGGCCAGGCTGGAAACCAGCATGGCTGAGCAAAGATCTCCTGCTTAAACTGAGGATCAAGAAGGAAATGCACAGCCAGCAGAAGCATGAAGGTTTGGTTGTGATTGGCCCCTTTTTGTTTTCCTAATTAAGGTAGCAATTAGAGCTTAGACCACAGTTACTAAGTTACTGTTTGCCTATGTCACCTATTTGAACAAGTCATGCTAAGGGACTAAATCTTCCTCACTCAGATTTAACTAAGCCTAAGTAAACAGCCAGACTAAGTAAACACTTTGCCCAGGAACTAAAAAACAGTGTCTGTATTCATGGGTTTGATTTCATTGCGGGATGATCAAAGTGAAATTGGACCAGAAAGAGGAGTCAGTAAAGCAGATTTTATTTCATCATTAGAAAGGTTTTTAAAAATAATTCCTTGTATACTTCCTCAGCTACAGGGAATTCCTTCCAAATTTAGTTACGTGCTTACATTTCCAAAGGTAAGGGAAAAACAGTGGTAAAAATGCATTTCCTTAAACCTAAATAGTATCTCTGAAAATAGGTAGTGCAAAGGAATGCTTTCACCCAAAAATTCCACCATATTTGTCCTTTTTTCAGTGCCTTCCTTTTCAGCACAGACCCAAATTTAGATCCTTTACACAGGCTTTAGTTTGCATGGCAAAAGATACACAGGGAAAAAGAACTTTTTATACCTTGTAGAAAAGCACATGCTTGTTTTCCTGGGCAAACATCCCATGCAATAGTTTATTTACTAAGAATGCCCTAAATAATGTCAGGATAGATGATAATAGAATAAGAACACTTGAATGAATGGCAACACTTGATCAATAAATGTGTGCAGAGACACTGGGATAACGTCAGCTTTTCAGCTGGCTGCCAATATGAAGAGGTATAGCTTATGCATTGGAGCTCACATGTGATGGCCCAAAGACATACATTAGAAGCCTCAGCTAATAAAGAGAATTATTAGTTATAGCAGAGGTCCAGTTTTCAGGGTTGAAAACTGTTTCCAGTTTCATTTATTGTGAAAGGAATTTGGAGAGGACAGGGAAGGGCAGCTGATGAGGGATAATGATACAGATACATGGAGGAGAATGCAAAACATGTTAATATTGTAAAAGGAGAATGGATTAAAAGAAGAAGTTGCTGTTTTTTCCTCTACATGTTCTGATATAAGAAGAGGATATAATTTTTATTAAATTAAGGAGTACTGGTCTGATTTTCACTGCTTGGAAATCAAGTTCAGGAAAATATTGCTCAAGATTACATGGTGCATGAATATTGGAGGAAAAGTGAATAGGACCTGCTGTTGTACAGTCAGGTTAGTCTCTGATGGGGTATCTCTGGATGGAAATTTTGCCATAGAAGACTCTGGCAGCAATTGCTAATACAATGGCAAAGTTACATATAATTTCTCTGATATTTGTAATTTGTTGATCAGATGCTTTTACTGGCTATTATCACATAAAAGAAATAAAGAAGTTAAATTGAATGCTTTTATATAAAAATTTCCTCCCTCAATCACTATGTACAACACCTTGAGTGGAGGGAAGAGAGAACTGTGTGCTCAGTGACTTCCTTTTCAGGGTTTCTTTTATATTAAATAACTCAGTTATGCAACATGGAAAAAATTACAATTCAGGAAGCCTGGAGTTCTGGAAGTGTTACCCAGCCAGGCTGAGCCAAGCAGGCAAAGCTATCTAAATGCTGCTCATGGGTCTCCTTTTATGGTGATCAGTCAGACAGGCAGAAACCCAACAAAAAGCAAACCACCCCAAAACCAGTCTCCACTCAGTCCAAGAAAAGAAAGCAACAAACCACAATCAGAAAAAATATGGCAACATGAAGCAGCATTGTAAGGAATCAGTGACTTTGCAGTAATCAAGCATCTTCTTTAAAGCCTTGCAGGCTCACATTCCTGAGCCGTTTTAAAATATTTGATGATATGAGGAAGGTGTACATACATATAGATGACTTATAGACACTGCAAGTACGCTGAAGGAGGGATGAGTTTGTATTAGGAGACTTTATAAAAATATAACTCTGGATATCAGAAGTGAAATCCTAATGTGCCAGAGGAAGAAAAACACATTCTAAAATTCTGATTTCTAACGTGATTATTGAATGTAATTTTTGCTTTGTTGTATAACATGTGAGAACCATATTTCTGTCACATCAAACACATCCTTTCAGAGTGCCAGGATCTCTTGTAGCATCATAACTCTCAGCTGTTTGGAAGCTGGACACCTTCCCCCCCACCCCATCCTTTTCTACTCATGCACACACATGCTTGTACCCCGGCTCCCTTCCAAGGGAAAACTGCTTTTGCATGGACATATCAGCCAGGATAAGGTATTTCACATGCACACCTGTAACAAAACTGAAATATCTGCTTGCTTTTATTTTCTTAACTGGTTCATCACAGATCCAGAGAGTCTGGACTCCAAATCTATGTTTGTTTGTTTTTTTTTCCAGAGACCTCTGTTTGAGTGTGTTTAAAAAGTCTTAGGGGATTGTGTGTCAGACACAGAACAGTGTAAGGCAATTCAGTGAAATTCAATGACATCTCAGTTTAAATAACTCTTCATAAAACAAGCACAGAATCAGTTGTCTTAAGGATCTGTGCATGTTCCTTTCAGGGAAAGACTGCATTGTCCAGAACTGTGCCTGACTTCAGGAAAAAGAAGACACACAGCTTGTAGCCTCAGGGTCTCAGCTTTCACAGTTTCCTTCCCATGGTTAAAATATCTCCCAAAACAGGTTCTTTACAAGGCCTTATATGGGCCTTGCATGAATACACAAAAGAAGACACAAGTTTCTTCTTCTTAAAGAAGATACAGGTTTGTTTCCCTGCTATTTAGATAGTAGTATATATGTAGATTAATATTTTTAAAGTCTGTTTTAAGCCTTATTACTGTGACACCTTGTAAATGTTCAGCAACAAGGCTAGAGAAAATAGCACAGCTTTAAAACAGAGGTAATAAAAGAAAGGCAATGTATTGCTCTAAGCAAAGATCATTAGCCATGAGCATATGGATAATTTCTCTCTATGATTTGATTTTGATAAGAGACATATAAAATTAATTCAGAAGTGAGTATTCACAAAGCAGGCAAAGGTTTTAGAACTAAAATGAAAAAAATATTTTGTGAAACAAAACAATCAGGTTACCTTTAAACAAACATTGCAGAATGAAGAAAAAATGGTGACTAAGGGTTTAATCTTGACCATTGTGATTAGTTTAGGTCTAAGTCTTTCCAGAATTCTGGAAGATAAATAAGGCACCAGGCTGGTTTAGACTTGCACTTTTCACTGATAGTACCAGTGAAGGCTTCCCCAGTCAGTGCCTGTGTGCACACAAAATAGCTGTATTTGGAAAGATGGTACCAGAAGCAGAGCACCCAGTCTCCTCCTGTTCCCAAATTTTACTCTTACCCATGGACTTGTATTTCATTGTACATTCTTGCCCGTTCCAAATCCAGCATGTTTGACTAATCTTGTCCCTTGTTACTGCCATTTTATCTCACAGAAGAGGATAATCTCCATCATAATTAGCTGCTCTGGTGTCTTGCTCTAAATGATTCCCTGCTATGTTTTATCATTATTAATTGCCAAATGCTCTAGATCCTTTTATCAGCAGGAAAGGAAACTGATGCACGTAGTCTCAATCTTTCAGTAGAAGGCCAGCCAGGGCAGGTTTATGCACTGCATGACAGGACCCTAAACAACTTCTCCTGAGCCTGACACTTGGTGTGGAGAGGAAGCTTTTGTACAATATTTGCCCGTTTTTTCCTCCCCCAGGATCCTGTTTGCTCAATAATAGCAAGTTCAGGAGAATACAGATACTAAACCATGTTCCATCACAATAAAAATAATTTGTCTTTCTTATAATACCTGGATTGCAACTATCTTATTAGTAGCTTCTGCAATTACAGCAAAAGAGCTCTTCATTTCCCTGTATAAACAAGGAATAATTATCACAACTTGACTATCCATTAAGTAAAAAATGTGGTACTTTCACAGGCAGGGTGTTAATTGTGGTGCAGCCAATACTGCCAAGCTGTGTTTTCAAACAGAGGGGCCCAGGGCCAGCTCTGGCTGAACAGTAAAGCCTCTTGCCAGTGTTGGGGGTTGTATGACACTCCTCACAAAGGCCCCGGGGAGAGCACAGTCATTTCTGTGTATCCCAGAGCCAGGCTTCTGTTCAGTTCTTGTCTGTCCACAATTGACCTATTTCTCTATTGTATGTCACCATTAAATCCTTTCTTGTTTCTGTTGTGGTTCAATACTACTTTCGTTCTACAAAGTGTTGTTGTACATAGGGCACAAATGTAATACTTCATCTTTCAGACTCACTTTTTTCCCCTTAGCCTTCCTCTTGTGCCCTGCTCTTTTCTTTGGACACTTCCCTTCATATTCTGATTTCTGTTGCTTTCTGTAGGCTTTTACTTTCCAGTCATGCTTCATGTATTTGGCAGAATTCTTTGTTTTTTACTGCCAAATGTCTTCACAGTTCTCTTTCAGAAAGTTTAATCCAAATAAATAAAATTTACTCCTTTGAGAAACTTTATTTTCATCTTTACAAAATCCCTTTTCTTCTTGTACTTGACTGTAGTATCTTTAGGGTCAGGGAGTATGTGAGAGTTGGCTTTATGTACAATTAATGTGTGCATCTGGGCCTTGCTAAGCTGGACATGGCATTTCTGCTGAGTCTAGCCTGCTCTAAGAGGTGGGTCATTGTGGTGGGAGGGATTACTTGAGCAGACACAGGTAAGATTTAGCTTGTTGTGAAGATGCTGCCTGTCTTTTCAGGGCAGGCTACAGCCACCACCTCACTGAGGAGGAGGATCACAGGTGAATGGGAACAGGGAAACCTCTCTGCCCAAAGATTGGGTTTCTCAACAAAGAGTGACTGGGATTAGCAAAAACACTTTCCTTTTTTTTTATGCCAGTGAGATGCCACTGATGATTTGTCATTCGGCAAAGCTGGTAACAGACACTAAAAGATGTCAAGATTTGGGGCAAACTGAGTGAAAACTGAAGTACCCTTGGGAGAATAAATGAGGTTCTGCCCTCTTATTATTTTAAGAGGAACCTGTTACTTACTGACATCAGTTA
>VZUH01005773.1:3909-38730 GCA_013401175.1 Xiphorhynchus elegans | reverse complement strand
ACCTTTGAAGCACAAAGTTAAACAACATTTCTATGCAAATTCCTTCAGTGCACTTGATCAGGGGGAAAAGATCTCTTTCACAGCATTGGTTTCTCTGGAAACCACAGCACAATGGCTTTTCCCAAAGGATCTGAAAATCTGGCTTATGTTATACATTGAGATACTGCTGTCGCTATTTACAGCACTCATTGCTCAGTAGAACTGGGCTGCGTGGGAAGTACTTTGGATTCATTGATTAGCAGTGGACTACCAATCCCCTATAGTTTTATAATAAAATAAAACTTATTTGCTATCAAATGCAAATCCAAGAAGCCAGGAACTGTATCTACACATGAAGTTTCCTGTTGTGGGGGCTTTGAGGTGACACTGTGTGTTTGAGCAATGTCCTGTGACTCAGCCTGGCTCTCTGTGTAATTATCAAACACCAGTCTGCAGCATGAACTTAATGTCTTAAAACTTGTGATGAGAACCCAAATAACAGAATGAGCATATGTGAGCTTTTCCAGTGTTATGTACTGATGAAAGTGCTTCTAGTATGGGAAATCAAACATGAGATGCCAATCCTATGGGCATATCCCATATGAGTATGAGAACAGGTTTTCTTCTTAGCTTTTCCTATACAGAATCAGTAAAATGATAAACAATTTCATGAATGAACATTCAGCTGCTCTAAGCATGGTGGGGGATGCTGCAAAACATTTTGAGGAGCAGAAACTCATGCACAAGCAGCAGTGCCCTGGAATATGTGTCTTTTGTCCCCAAACTGCCCTTCAGGTTTGCAAGCAAAAGTGTGCCAGCTCCTATGGCTGTGATTCAAAGCCACATGGTCATAACATGCCCAATCAACAGGCCCAATATATCAGTGACAGAAGAATAAACATAAAGGCATCTATAGTTAATGGAAGATTTGACAATAGGTATCATCAAGTACTGTATTGATATTTACCTGGAGCAAAATCCTGGCTCTGTTGAAGTCAAGCAGAGGCTTAGTCGTGACTTAATCCTCATGCACCTTGCCCTGTCATGACCCTGGAGAAATTTACCCAGCTTAGAAAGCCAGCAGTACATGTAGGCACCAGCCCAATTTTTAAAAGAGCTGCAAAACTGGGGTTTGAGCTCTTTTCAAAACTTCTTTTGAAGAGAACAGTAGTTCTTAGGAAGACCACTTGCAGATGGAGGTTGGAACTAGATGATCTCTGTCAACGTGTTCTATGACTCTCTGGTCAGGCACTAGATCAGAGATTTCTGCAGGAAATGCCACTGTACACATTGAAAGAAGTAAATTATTTCCTAATTTAAAATGCACAAAATAATATGTTTATGTCTGGAGGAAATTAAGAAATCTTTTAAGAAGACTTGGGTGAATTGTACTCAAGTAAATTAGTACTGGGGAGTTTATTTGCAGAAAAAACCATCAAACCAACCCCCAAATCAAACAAATCATTCCTTAAGCCCAAAGAAAAGGTAACATTTCACTTACTCCCGAATTCAGTCAGGATTTCAGTGGCTCCAACAAGTGTTTTAATTTTTCTGTAATAAAGCTTCTTCTTCAAGGAGTGCTACCTACCCTTTTTTAAAATAACCAAATAATAATAACTATCTTTATATACATTAGTAATATTTGGATTCAAACAGACTAGAATTTTCCAACTTTAAAAGCCACAGGAAATACTGATTATTTTTTTTTTTACGTGGAAATGGTACAATAGCATATGGTCCTTTAACATGCATACACAAGGCAACAACTCTCCAGAGGAGACTTGTCACATTTCATATGATACTTTAAAGTGCTTACAGTATAGGATGAGACCCTGGGCCTTGTCCTGCTTTATGAAACATTTTTTAATGACAAGTTGCTCATCCTTAGTCATGAGATACACAGAGAAGGTCGAAGGATTGATCTGAACCTCTTTGATATTTTAGGCTGTCCTGCTGAGCATTCAGCCCTTTCTTTAGCCTACAGGACAGTCTCCAGGGAAATTTATAACACCTTTAACATTGGTTAAAATATTTATTCTTCCAGTTTATTTCTCTCTAAGTGGATAGACATGAACTCCAGCAATGGTACCTTGTATGGCATGCAACCCCCTCTCTGAATACTTTTCATTGATGATTAATGAGAAATGGCATCTCTTAGCCTGAAATAGACATTAGACATTGTAAGGATGATTTTATTGAATAAGCTATCAGGAAGTAGTATAATGCAACTAGAGAGATACTAATTGTACAAGGATGCCAGATGGTGAGAATTGGTTGCTCAACAATTGGAGCAAACAGAGAAATCTTTGGAAAACATTGCAGACTATAATTTAGTTCAAAGCAAATTTACTGAAATCTGTGCATCTATCTAGCATACCAAAGGCTTTCTTTACATGTCTAGTCTTGTATCCTGAATGGCTAAAATATATGTGAAAGCAGTTAAATTCCCTTTAAATATTGTAGCACTATTTCTGCTTTACTTTATTGCCTTTGGTGTTTTTAGAGATTCTCCCTCTTTCTTGATTGCTCTGCCTATGTGTTTGTTAAATGCAAAGCCAACCAGCTTCGAGCACAGGGTAACCAAGCACTGATGGTGCTGAGAGGATTATTTGAAATGACTTCTCTACTTTCACCCACAGGAGGTTCAATGTTTTTGCTGTGAACATGCACTGTCCCCTTTGTCTGGAAAGTGGAAAGTGAAGGGTGAAGGAGTGATATTCAAAAAAGATATTTTGAGACTAGAGGAGTATTTAAGACACATGAATGTCATGGTGACTCATGGGACCACTGTAAAGTGCTGGGAAAGTGGGATTACTTATTGGTTTGGCAAGATCCTACATGTTGTATCATAATGTGTGTTAATAAAGAGGGTCACAGTCTCAACCAAATTTTGAGGAGCTTATGAAGTCCCAGTTGTTACGCCCTTTGTGTTCCTGTTGTGGCTGACTGCAGCTGAGATAACTGTCCAGAGGATTTTTCCTGACTGCGTTAATTCTCCTTCTGAGCAGTAACTTGGAAACAGAGAAGACTGGTTTTAACTGGCATTGCAAGGAGAAAATAAAACCAGATTAAATGCTTGAAGCAAACTGACCCATTTATATAATTCAATGCTTTCAGCTCCTTCTAATCTTTAGACACTGAGTCTTAAAATTTAATTATTCATTTTATAACAGATGAGTGATCAAATGTATTGATTGTTGGCATAACTCTGCTGTTGTGAAAATCAGGAGTAATAATGCCAATTGACTTCATCTGGATCAGAGGCAGAGCAGTATTAAATGCTTGTGGAAGAAATGTCTTGAAACTATTGTTAGTGAAACATAGATGACAGTAGAGAAGTTTGAGTACATGTTTTTATCATAAGAAGTTTATTAGTATTGCTACACCCTTAACTGGGAAAAAATAGGAGAAAATAATAATTCACTGGTTTAAAGAGACAACATATTTGTGATCTTGAATTCTCAGCAGGCCTTGTAGTATGTATTTTCAGCTACAAAATCCTCAGTGCAGAATTTTGGACCAGACTGAGAAGTTAGATATGGCCTCCAGTTTTACAAAAATCTAAGCAGTAAAACTGGATGCATGGGAATGAATCAGCTGCAGAATTCTTGCAGCCCATAGGAGGTTTTTACTGGACACCAGTACTCAAATAAAAGAGCACTTAATGAGTGGCCAGCTGGAGTAAAATTCTGTCAATGCATCCCCATAAAATAATGCAGTTTAACACTGATACAGCATAAAATAAAACAATTGCTAAAGAGAAATATTTCACTTTTTTTGTCAAATCACTATAAAGCTAAAATACTTTATTCCAAGCAATATAGTACTGGATGAACTTAGCAAAGCTGAAATACGCTTTTTCTATCAGAAAATAATCTGGTAGAAAATTTCTGACATGTCCTCTCCTTTCCTGTTCTTAATATATTGGGATACTGAGGAATTGATGCCTACCTCGGGGAGGTGTAGGGGTAGGTGGGTGGGGTGGGGGTAGCTTAAAAGCCAGCCCAGTGCTTTGAAGAAGTTAAATAAATTCTTCTTGCATCAAAGCCCTTGCCCAGCAGCAATTGTGGCAGAGGAGGTCAGTTCCCATCAGCTCTACTTTCCCAGTTGTGGATGAGGTGACTCTGATAACACTAAAGATGGGAAAGGACACACGGCCACTGAAGGAAGTTTTCTTCCACCATGAGACAGAAGGCACCACTCCCAAGTTTGCCCTGTTTTCTGTAGGCTGTTGTTTGTTAAGTAAACATGGGAAGCAGGATGCAAAAGCTTGGATTCATCTGACTCCACACAGCTTGGCTAAATCTTAAACTCTGTATGGTGGATTTTACAGGTTTCTGAAAAACTGCCTCGTTTACAGGGCAAGAAAAATTAAAATAGTGTGAATACCATGAAATATGTGACAGAGAGTGGACTTTGTTTCTAATTAACATGCAAGAAGGGGAAGCAGGAGATTAAGAGTTCTGACCAGATTTCTGCTTTGTTGCTGGCATTAGTAATCAAACAGAAAATTGTGCGAGATTGGGAGCATGATCCTGTTTTTAATGCAGTTACTGGTGGGTTTACTACCCATTTCTATGGATAAAATTCCTGGCCCTAAGCCCTTTCAGTTTTGTTGTCTAGAAGCTTGGGCCTGCTTTTAATCATTTAATTATCCTTTTCTGAATTAACTTTAATGTTCTTCCTATTTATTTGTACTAAAGAAACTACAGCTATTCTTTCAAGTGCTTAAGTGCTGTCTGGATGGGTGGTCTTATTCTTCTTAAGGGACAAAAATGTTGAAAAAAACCATCAAGTCTTGACATTATTTATCTATTTATGGCTTTGTAATAAATGTCAGATTGTCATTTAGTGTAGCCTTTAGAGTTTAAAAAACTTCAATTTGGTTTATAAAGCAGACCCTGATTACATGGGACTTGCTTTACCCTCCTTGAAATTATTTTCTTTCTGTAGACAACTGGATGACTTTTAGTTGTGATTTCTAGGCATTTTTTTCAGTACTTTTCCATTTGTTTAAGTAAAAGAAGTCAAATAATCCTAGACATAAAACCAAATTACTGAAAATATATAGTTTACTGCACAGGTCTTCAGTGATACAAGGAAATACTCTGTATGGAAAGGCTATCATTAGCAACTAATTAGATAAATTCAACAAATAAACAATTCAACATAAATATAAAGCTTTTATGTTCAGAATATTGAACAGGAAAATGTAAGGGTGAGGTTCTGCTGCCAGCAAGAACAATGCAGAATGCACTGAAGTAGTGGAAATAATCAGGTTCACAAATGTGCAGATTCAGTGTTAGACCCAAAGACTCCAATGAAAATGCATAAACTGGACTAATTTGTAACAGTATCTCTTCCCTTTTTCTTCTCCCTTACCTCTTAAAAAGACTTTAAGGTTTCAGTGAAAGATCACTGTGCTGTGCATTATCTTCATGTATAAGGAAATGACAGTCCTTTCCCATAAATATCAGATTCTAAATCTGTATGCACACACAAATATTTAAAGTCTTTTAAACTAATTTTTAATTTGGTACTTCAATTAAACAGATGCATTTTTTTAGTGAACCAGAATATGAATAAGCATCACAGTAGTGTACTGTAACCTGCAGGAACCGTCCTCATTGGAAATGGCATGTGGAAAATAAGCTCCACAGGGAGGCCTAAGGGTGTTAGCATGGGACAGTGCCGGCTTCGAGGGAAGGAATTAATCTGCATAAGCACAGATTAACACAGGTTAGCACACACACAGGCACACACAGAGAAAATGCAAAAGCAGATCTTTCATTTTACATAAGAGAACCATCCTCCAGGTACAAGCAAAGGATAGCTCACACTTTCACAGACTTAGGGGCTGACTGGAGACTCCAGTGTAGATATATTTTGTTCTGGTTTTCAGGGAGCTGCCTGCCAGGATTCTTAAAGTTAGCACTGAGGCCTTAGTTTAAGGCCCTAAATACACCCTTCTTATACAAGTATTTATATATATTTCCTATTACAATTGTATCTTGAGTAATCTGCTTCATCTTGTAATAACCCTTGCCCTGTTACCTTAGCCGTGGGTGAAAATGAAACAGGAACTTGCAGTCCTTTTGTCCCTTGGCTGGCTCCCAGGCCTGGAGTTTGCTCTGAACATTTCAGCAATAATTTGTTTGTTCTTCACATAAGAAACTCCAAGGTGCATTGCATGGCAGCCTTCCTTGTTCAGGTCAAGCTCATATTGCCATCTGTGCATTTACGTAATACTGAGATTGCAATATGACAATTGAACCAAAGTATTACCTTTTGGCTGAGCTGTGATAACTGACTTTGCATGCTTTGTGATGCAAAGCACTTTAATTATTCTTATTATATAATATATATATATATATATATAATACACTTTAACCTAAGTCTCAGTGTCTAGAGGCCTAAAAGCTCAGACATAGGTTCAGGCTTCTGCCAGTAGTAAATCATTAAGCTGGGGTATATTATTAATAAAGTTTAAAAAAACAAAGCTTTTACTGAAAACAAGAAACTGGTTGATTGGTAAGTAATGAAGGTAAAAATAATATCCAATTTTTAGATGCGATTTTACTGCTTAAATCCTGGGTGGATGGCAGGTGGTGGTGAATGAAGTTCCCTCCAGCTGGCAGACAGTGACAAGTGCTGTTCCCCAGGCCTCTATCAATGATCCGGACAAGGGGATCACGTGCACCCTCAGTCAATTTGCAGATGATACCAGGTAGTGTGGGAGTGTTGATCTGTTTGAGGGACAGGCTGGATAAATGGGCCGAGGCCAGTTGTATGCGCCTCATGGTTTTCTCATCAAGGACAACTCAATGGGACTCTCTTTTTAAGTGCAGGCTTGTCTTACCACTCCAACCCCCCAAAACAGAAATTTTAAAAAAAAAGTGTCCAAAAATGCGTCCAGATGTACAGAAGAATGTTTTCCCAACATGACAGGGTCTGGTTTGCTGCACCAAATTCTGGTATGGTATTGCCTGTGGGAACTTTCGTTCTTTTCTCCTTATCACATAGAAGAAGAAAGCCTTTCAGCCATTTCCTATGACCACAGTCCCTTGACTTCCATTTAAGCCATAGGATGTTGTATTTTTCCATCCTTAACTTTTACATGGTAAAGCAAGGGAACTACATCTTCTTGCCCACCCCTATTTTCTTCCAGTTTCCACCCCTAATCCCAGGTTTGACTGCAGAGGATGCCCAGAAGGACCATTCAGGTCTACCATTCAGGAGGCAGTGTGGCAGAGCTTAGCGACCTTGTTCTCACTGACAGAGAATCTCATGGCTTTTTTACTTAGGATAGAAAAGGCTGATGGTTTCACTCAGAAAAAATAATGTTTAAATGTGAGGGTAAAAGCAAGAACAGACATTGCTCTGAGTACCTAAACCTTCTTGTTTTGCTCGGGACATTAAAAACTGTTTACAGTTTCTTTCAAATTAAAAACAGCTGCTTATACACATGATGGCCTGTCCTCATCTTAACTCCCCTTCTGCAAGTTATTTGAAAGACAACAATGAATTTTCACATCGTTTAATGACCATTGTTCTTATACAATTTATTTTTATCATAGTACATACTCTTTACTTACTTCCTTTGAGATGTAACCTCGAAGAGCATTTATACAGATGAACACCAGGATGTCATTTATTATTAAAACTTTCTACAGTTAAGATTCAGGCATTTGGAATATCTGTGCTTTTGTGTACTAAAAAGGCAAAAGTGACAGCTTTAGTTTTGCCTGAAGAATACAACAAAATCCTTCATTCTTTCATTGGGCTTCAAGGTATTCTTGCAAAAATGCATCATTCTTTTGTGAACTATTATAATCTCATCTATTTTTCTTCTCTCTGAAATCATTGCCATGTTTCACCACATGAATTCTTTGTAAGTCATTTTTGCTCATTCTGGTTCTGGAAGCAAAAAGGGAAATGTCTCTGATGGTGCTGCCTGTGTGTGGTCTGGAGCACAGAGCCACACATCTTAGTTCTTTGTGAAGAACAAAAGATCTCCAAGGAAATGTTATTGATATCATTGCGACATAGATCTGGTGTGGCAATGCATCTGAAAAACGAGGTTCTTCCTGTGACCTCCTGGAAATGGCATTCCAACCAAAGACCAGATGACACAGTCATTTTTATAAACCAGAAGGTTCCATGTCTTATGTAGGGGTATCTCAGGTGTTGGCAGGTGGTGCTTTAAACCCCTGCTGTCTGCTTTTTATCCTTTGCACTGAGATTAATTTAACCCCAGCTGAAGACACAGCAAGAGAAGGCTTATGATTATCTATTACTCTACAGACAACAGCCAAAATTGCTACCATCTGGGCTCCAAGGAAACCTTTATTATTGCACAGACATAGTAGTGTCTTTCCACAGGTGGTCAGAAGTCCTTCCTTGCACTCCAGCACACACTGAAAACCAAGTGGATAGGAAGGAAAGACAAGATTACCCAAGTTATATTCTCTTCCTTTGGGTTGTTCTCTTCCTGTGCCCTTTAGTTGCATCTACCATTCTTCCCCCGAGGTGCTGTATCATCCTTTACATACTTGTCCCAAGATGCCCAAAGTGTTGTTCAGTCCTACTGTATTTACATGCCTTCTGTACTGATGTGTTAAAACTCTCTTTTCTGATTTTAAAGCCACCAATACAGAAAAGCACATTGAATGTTAAAGGCTATTCAGAGCATCTTGTAGGACAGGTACTGAGATGAAAAATTAACCGGTAATATATTACTTTTCTGGTGGGTTAAATCTGGATCTGAATGCTTTAATAGGAGTATATTTTGTCTACAAGATATTCACCTTCTGCTTTTTGATTCAGTAGTTTGGGATGAGGGATAAGTGAATGCTCAGCCAAACTGCACCATGAACAATCTCTACAGAATGCATGATGCCCAGTCTGTCTTATGATGACTTCAGAAATGTTCATAGTGTAACTGCATGTTTCAGGCTTATATTTTATGGAGAACAAAACTGTCCTCTAATGTCCAGACCCAAAGTGCGAGAACTGGGTTATGTTCTCCTTG
The DNA here is from genome assembly GCA_013401175.1 of Xiphorhynchus elegans. Lineage (NCBI taxonomy): Eukaryota > Metazoa > Chordata > Aves > Passeriformes > Dendrocolaptidae > Xiphorhynchus > Xiphorhynchus elegans. The sequence goes on along the minus strand of VZUH01005773.1, from coordinate 29,720 downwards.
CAAAGTCAAGGATAATTCTGTGAGGATGAAGTACTCTGTATATCCCCTCTTTCTACTACTCCATGAAAGAACATTTTTTGCAGCCTGTAATATGAAATAATGCAGTAAAGACTGAGCTCCTCTCTGTAGGTCAGCATATGACTCCAAGCAGAAATACCTGAGTCTTGCTTCTGGCAGATGTTGATCTGATGTGTTTCTAATCACTTCCATCAGCCTTCCTTTCCTTGCCAAACTAATCTGGTCTAGGGTATCCTTATCAGCAGAAAATTTTTCCTAATAACTGACATCAATTATTTAATTTTTATTTTTAAGTTTAATATTTAATTGCTGCTTAAACCCATTTCTTCCTTGTTGTCATGTGCTAGGGATATGTAAAATGCATTATCCCTCTCTTTTGTCATCAGCTGTGTATGTGTTCAAAAATGCATGTGCCACCCAACTCCCCAAATATAAACTGCAGACACAGAAAATAGCAGAACCTGTGTTTTTTCAGTCACCTAAGGTGTGTAACTATGCATACCAGAATCCTCTTTACAGCACTAAACAACATCCTCTTCTGTTTGGTAAGTTCACAGGAACTTTAGTTCATAAGTATATGCTCTAATGTTTACACACACTAATAGTAGGAGGAGTGAGCAAGGAATAGGAAACTAGTGAAAAAGAAACCCTTTGAATGTCCTTCCACTCATCACCTCTCCACCTCACTTGGGCCACACAGATTTAAAAACATCTTTTAGATCCATAAGAATGCATCTTAATGGATTTGCAAGAATAACAAATTCTTGTTTTTACAGACTACTTTTTCATTTGGAATTTTCAAAGTGTTGCAGAAACACTGATTAATGCGATTTAACTGCTTTTACTCTGTGAAAGATACTGCAGTGTTATGGCAACTTAAAAATAGGAAGTGAGACTATACAGATTCAAACCAAAATTGGATGTTAAAACTAGAAATCTTAACAAGGGTCCAATTTTCAAAGGGTCTAAGCTCCCCTACCTGTGGCCACTAAGAAAGCTGAATTAGTCAACTCTTGCAAAGCAAACAGAATACTTAAATACTTTTTTCTCACCTTTCACAGTTAATCTTTTTGTTTATTATAGTCCTTATACTACTTTCCAAATGAGAAGAGATGAATCAAGGCTATTTCTGCAGTTAGTGGCTTTATTACCTTCTTTAATTCTTTTTACTTGTCTAAGTACAGGCATGCAGGAAAAAACATAGTCTGTATTCACCATTGGAATGAACATAAATCTTGAGTGGTTGACCCCAATCTATCTTTGATGACAACTGAACAAAGACATTCAAACTCACTTCCATATGTTTCTCACTATTTGCACTCAATCAGTTACCTAACATTCTGAGAATCTGGACATTCAGTGGCGCAGGAAAACTTCAGTGAGCTCTTGGGGTGACAAGGGACACAGGATGTAACTCCCTAATTAAAATTAAGGAATTTGTATGGACACTTGTAACTAACTATATCTTCTCAGGTTGCAGCGATATTCAGCAAAATTAGTCTCTATGTCTTAGACCAGCTGGGCAAAATGAAACTTTACATCTTTCAAAATCTTAATTATTTCTTTGCTTTAGAGCTAAACATGGTCTGGTGGCAAAAAGTTAGCTTCCCTATAATCAGTGATTTTTAACCAGTCGTTTTGTTCTGAAAACTATGGCATAAAATATTCTACAAGCTGTTGGAAGATAAAATTTGGAGAAAGTCCTACTGTGTGAGGACACATGGTTACATGTGTTTAAATGTTTTTGACTTCAAACTTCTTTAGTTCAGCATTTGAACTTCTTATTTTTGGCAAGACTTTTCAATTTACCATGGGTATTAAAAAACACCAAAACCAAAAGATAGTGTTTCTATCTGCTGAAAAGAACCCCCATACTCTGAGATCCATCCCCCAAATGTGCAATAAAAACATGTGTGGAGATTGTTGAGCATGGAGGGGTTTTATTTAGAGTTCAGATGAATTTAGAAATTATGAATAGCCTGTATGAGATAGGAAACTCATTCTTCACATAGCCTGACTGCTTATACATATACTTTTAACATTTGCAAAAAGCCTAAATATTTTGCTATTTGTCAGTGTCCAAGCAGAGGAAATAATTACTTTGTTTTTATCCAATGGAAATTTGAACATGTCCTAGAAACTGCAATAGGATAGTTGGGAATAAAGGATCTAAAGAAACATTGACATTGCTGCTCTAGTGGTGAGTAAATGTTCCAGGCTGCAGTTACAGTCAGATCAGCCCTGAGACTTTTGCTGTGCTAGATTTATGGGGCATGGGGGTGAGGAGTTTGTTTATATGACTTCAAAGCATATCCTCATTTAGTTTCCTCATTTTTCTGAAAAAAACCCCTTATTTTTTAACATATTACCTGCACTTGGAATTTATTAAAGTTGAAGCAACTAGAACATCTGGTCTGCTTCCAGCTCAGCGCATGCGTGTTTAATCTGACCATCTCTCTCTTGATATCCTTATGTCAAATGACTGAGTTTCTGTGTTTGCAATGGAAGGCTTTTGACCTTGCATTTAACAAGCAAGTGACCTGGCAGAATTCAGGAGCATATGGATTGTAGGAATGGACAGTACAACCACATTGGTTTGCAGAAGTTGTAGGGACTCAGATGCAAATCCACAGAGATGTAAAAGGCAAAGATGGAATTGCAGGGGGAAGTTTTCTCCTTTGAACTACCACACATACATTCACATGAAAACCAGTTATTTTGCACAGATAGTGTTGTGTGGCTCAAGGCTTCAAAACCAGCTGACCAAGGTAATGGTGTGCAGCCTTTTGTCTGGCAGAGATCAGGCTGTCTTTCCTCCATCTCTTTTTCCAAGGAAGGGAAATACAGAGGTGAAAACTTGGCATCAGGCTGGGATTCACTTGAAGGTGGCAAAATGTGAAGGCAAGAACCCTCCCAGCCTCTCAAATTGACATGCTTGAGAAGGGATGAGTGGCAGGGAAGAGTAACCCAGACAACTTGCTATCCTCTGAGGTAACTGAAAGCAGAGGAATAGTGACTTTCAAAGGTTCAGCCCTCACAGATAATCCTTTGTTTGCAGCTTTTCTGCTGTCCACATCAAGGAAACTCCTGACAGCTTTGCAGAAGACACACACAAAAATTAAATTACCAGATGGCTTACGCTAGAACCTACTTCCAAGAGCAGCATTATGCACATGTGTAAGCACTTGCAGTTTGGAGACTGCAGTGTAATTAATACACTGCAGATCCCAAACTGTATTAAAACTCCAAAAACTACTTCTGTTTTACTTTGAAATCTCACTTTTCTCTCCTTCCTCCTCCTATGTATTTATCCTCATACATTTGTAAGACTTAATTAGCTGTGCTAATTAGCTGGATCTGCATATCTTTTCACCTGTTCAACAACCTCTGGGAGACCATACAAGCTAAATAGCTTTGGGTAGAACCAAACATTTTTTCTTTAAAAATAAAAGGATACACATATCAAACACAGCTTTCCTTTTTCCTTTGGTATAAGCAAGCAAATGTGTTTGGAAAGGGTGTTTTTGATTATATGCTTAGAAGAAAGGGTGTTTTTGATGATATGTTTAGGAACTGGGAGACAGCCTCGCAAGGGGAAAGTTTATTGGATACTTGGAGGGAGCAGCTTGTATAAACTCTCCCCAGTTCTGCAGAGCCACTCTTTGCATGTGTTGTTCTTTTTCTGAAGGCAGCCTGCAGAAACGAGTTTGGTTGTGAGTAACAAAGGTCTGGCAGAGATCAAGCTCAAGTCACCTTTCTGCTCCTGGAACGGCCCGAGCACCGTAAGGCTGGGGCAGAGGGGATGTGGAACAGTTCAAAAGCTCAGACACTGGGAAAATGAAAACATTACCGCATCTGAGGACCATTTCCTGGTATTTCACTGCTATTTTTCAGCAAGTGGGGATGGGAGGGGGAAGGGTCTGGAAAACATTAAATTGGCTCCAAAGAGCATTTAAAAAAAAAAAGTGGAATTTTGCAGACATTAACTGTCTGTTGCATGGCTGTGTATTTGGAAATCCAGCACAGTTATGTAACATGTTTGAGCTTTTTAAACCTTTTGCTTTCTTTTCAAGGTGCCACCAGAGCTTTTGGCTGATGTTTTCATCATTGTAACAAAGTAAGTTTTAGGTATGTGTTCTTTTCATCAATAGCTAAGCTGCTTTAAGGACAAATGCAAAACCTGACAAATTCTCATTCAGATCTGCATTTATGCAGGGGTTTGCTTTTCTCTTTCTGCTGGGTAAAGCCCACTGTAAGGCAGCTTTTGACAAAAGACGATACTTTTAGCTTATTTACTTTCAGGGTGAGGCTTTATTTGTGGTGGGAGAGTTAAGGACATAACTATGTGGGGAGCAGTTTAAATGGTTTAGCATAACACCCTTTTCTTTCTAGTCTTTCCAGGCACATATACTAGGATTATAAAACACATGTCTTTTCATTAGGTTTCCCAGACATAGTGAAGTTGTTAAGTCTGCCACATCTGTCTGTCCTTTCTCAACCTCCCACATTTTTGGCTTGGGGTGAAAGAGCAATGTTTCCCCCATAATCGGATGGCAGGGCAGGAAATGGGGTGTTCTTGCAGCTGCATAGCAGAGCTAAATGACATCTTTTCTGAAGCCTTTTAACATTGGCTCCTTAGAGGGGAAATTTGTTTGGTTACGCTTTATTTTGGGGGTATCAAGAGGAGAGGTTAAGGGAGGTAGTGGAGAGACATAAGAGAACGTCCAGAGTGGTTTTCTTGATTTGTGAACTTTTTTCAGTTCTTTCTGCAAAACAATCCGCAGGAGTTAGTTTATTTGTATATGCTGATCTCAGTTTGTGATCCAGGGTAGTTACATATCTTGAATAAGCGGGTCATGAAGATTCAGTTCTTAGATCTTGATGGGAATTACACTCACACAGGTTTTCCCTAAACAAAGTTCAGAACAGTTTTTTAAAAGAATCTCAATTAAAATGTTACTTATTAGAGGAATTAGAAGAATTTTGACAATATAAAGAAGCCATGCTTGTCTTAGACAACTTTTCATTACTAGCTCTAATATTGTGGTTTAATCCCAGCCTGCAACCAAGCACCACACAACCAACCACTTGCTCACTCCCTCACAAGTGGGATGGGGAGAGAATCAGAAGAGTAAGAGTGAGAAAACTCATGGGTGTGGGTTGAGATAAAGACAGTTTAATAAGTTAAAGAAAAACCATGTGCACAAGCAAAGCAAAACAAGGAATGAATTCACCACTTCTGATGGGCAGGCAGGTGTTCAGCCATCTCCAGGAGAGCAGGGCTCCATCACACTCGGTAGTTACTTGGGAAGAGAAACTCCATCACTCCAAACCTTTCCCCTTCCTTCTTCTTCTCCCAGCTTTATACACTGAGCATGACATCATTTGCCTTTGGTCAGATGGGGTGAGCTGTCTCAGCTGTGTCCTCTACCATCTTATGCTCTCCCATCCCACTCTCTGGTGAGTGGTGTGAGAGGCAGAAAAGGCTGTGATGCTGTGCAAGCACTGCTGAGCAATAATGAAAACATCTCTGCATTATCAACACTGCTTTCAGCACAAATCCACAACACAGCTACTATGAACAAATTAACTCTATCCCAGCCAAAAATAGCACAGATGGACACTTCACCCATATGACTATCAAGATGGGATTCAGGCTTATTTATTTCACCTCCCTCTTACTTATGCTGTATTCAGATCTAGAACTGATTGGGATAGCCAGGATATCAGCCCTACATTTCAGAACTCTTTACTGCTATTGGTATAAAGTATTGATGGTATCAAAGGCACCCAGTGTAATGTATGGGAGCTTTTGTTGAGTTAAATACATGGTCCCTGATGGAAAGCACCCATGAGTGCTAAAGTAGCTGGCAGACATCATTGCAAGGCCACTCTCAATCATCTTTGCTCAGTTGCAGCAGCTGGGAGAAGTGCCCAAAGACTGGAGGAGAGAAAATGTCATGTCTATCTTCAAGACAGGCAAGAGGAAGCTGCTGGGGAACTACAGGCCAGTCAGCCTCACTTTAATCCCTGGGAAGGTGATACTGGAAACCATTTTCATCCTGGAAATCAGGCACATGAAGAAAAAAGACACTCCTCTGGAGTAGCCAGCATGGCTTCACTATGGGGAAGTCATGCTTGGCCAACCTGATAACATTCTACAATGAGCTGATTGATGTGTCTAGTAGGTGAGGGGAGAGCAGTGGCTGGTGTCTGCCAGGCCTTTAGGAAGGTCTCTTGACACTGCCTGCCATAACAGCCTCACAGCCCCTCAGGGTGGGGCTGTAGGGGCTGCACGGGGAGGTGAATTGAAAACTGGATGAATGGCCAGGCCCTTGAGGGTGGTGATGAACAGTGCAAAGTCCAGTTGGAGGCTGGAAAGTAGTGGTGTACCCCAAGAATCAGTACCAGGTTAGTGCTGTTTAACATCTTCATTAGTGATCTGCAGGATGGGGCAGAGTGTATCCTCAATGACTTCACTGATGACACAAAGTTGGGAGGAGTGGCTGATGGACCAGAGGGAAGTGCTGCCATCCAGCATGAGCTGGACAGGCTGAAGAAATGAGCTGACAGAAACCTTGGGAAGGAGAAGTGCAAAGTCCTGCACCCCACACATCAGCGTATGCTGGGGGCCACTCAGCTGGAGAGCAATTTGTCAGAAAAAAACCTGGGGGTCCTGATGGACACCAAATTGGACATGAGTCAGTGATGTGCCCTTGTGTCAAAGAAGGCTTCCAGTATCCTGGGCTGCAGCAAGGAAAGTATTGCCAGCAGGCTAAGGGAGGTGCTCCTTCCCCTGTATCCAGCACTGGTGATGCCACAGTTGAAATTTTGGATCTAGTTCTGGGCTACCTGGTACATGAGAACTACTAGAAAGAGTCTGGCAAAGGGCCTCTAAAATGATTAGGGGACTAAAGCATACCTCCTATGAGGAAAGGCTGAGAAAGTTGGGACTGTGCAGTCTGGAGAAGAAAGGCTCAGGAGGGATCTCATCACTGTGTAGATGTATCTGAAGGACAAGGGCAAAGACAACAGAGCCAGGCTCTTTCCAGTGGTGCCCACTGACAGGGTGTCCTGGCTGCAGAGAGGGCTTTGTGCTGGGCGAGACTGGGTTGCTACTCTGTACAACCCAAGTCATGGTTGCAGGTTGTGGTTTCACGGGGAAGAAAAGGTGAGTGCATCCCCAGAAGTGCACCATTTTGTCTCTCTGTCTCCATCGTGAAGGCTGTTTGGACCAGCCCTGTGGACCTCGTCCTCTGCTGCTGCCGCCTGCTCCTCCGAGACATGTCTCAGAGATGTGGTGCTGAAAAGCAGTGAACGTGACTCCAAGATGTGGTGCTGGAAAGTGGCTGAGCCCAGGGGAGCTGACATAGCCTGAAGTCCAAACCCCAGCAAGCCCAAGCCCCAAGCACAGTGCGATGTGGACAATTGAGCTGCTGAGGCTTTGTCCATCACTGTTTTCCATTGTCTCATGCTCAGGGATGGAGAGTGCCTACCGTCTCACCTTTGTCTGGGGAAAGCCGTGTGAGCTGCAGGGAGTGCCCACCACCTTGTCTTTGTTCCAGTGGCCACAAGGAACTTCTGGGGAAACCACGTGCCACTGGGTGCAGGAATGGTTGCAATCCTGTCTTTGTCCCAAGGGGTCACATGGATGCAACCTTTGGGGACCGCCTGCCACCTTCTTCTTGTCCTGGCGGCCATGTGGGACTAGGCTGAGATGGTGAACATCTTTTGTGCATAAAGCATTTTCTCTTTTTGAATGCTTTTGCTACTAATATTGCTGCTGTTGTAGTGCATTTCTTATTCCATTGCTGTTTGCTTTCAGTAAATGGTTATCTCAACCCACAGTCCCTCTCTTGCCAGAGTGGGTGGGGGGAAGGGGAGTGGCTTCTTCGGAGTTTAATTTCCAGCTGGTGTTAAACCACCACACAGGACCAGAGGCAAAAACACATAGTTAAACACAGGAGGTTCCCTCTGAACATCAGGAAACACTATTTGAATGTAAGGGTGAGTGAGAACCACCACAGGTTGCCTAGAGAGGCGCTGGACTCTCCATCCTTGTAGACACTCAAAAGCTTTCTAGATGTGGTCCTGGGCAACTGGTGGCCCTGCTTGATGAAAGAGGTTGGACCAGATGATGACCAGAGGTTCTTTGCAATCACTCTGTGATTCTGTGATGATAATATTTATTGATTATTGAACTGAGTCTGGAGTTTACTCTGGGAATATTAAACCTGACCAACCCAGTTTTCCCTCAACTCTGCATAGTCACATTCCTTCTCAGGAAAAAGCTTTGGAACAATAATTAACAGCAGTGCTGCTTTTGCATAGTTATCAGACTCAGGGCTTGTGACTGACACCAGTGTATCACTCTGTCACCACTATCAGAGGGCCTGGGTACTTCAGTGCATAGCTGAGCTACTATTTCATCTGCCCCAGAAGACAGTACTGGGTGTCTTCAGTCCTTAGAACTGGACACCACCTCTAAACTCTGTACCAGAGAGCAGCACTGCTTGTGCAGACCGAAAAATGCAAAGCGTTACAGAAGAGAACATTCCTTCTTGGTTTTGTTTGGCTCTTTGGTTGTACCATTTAAAGCACTAAATGCATTAAATGTGGTGTATTGTTACTCTCACAGAACATTGTTGATTGATCTCTATTCAAAACTGGCTCCCATGGTTTAACCCCAGCCAGCAACTAAGTACCATGCAACCATTCTCCCCTCCCTGCCACAGAGGGGAAGGGGGAGGAGAATTAGAAAAAGGTAAAACTTGTGGGTTGAGTGAAGAACAATTTAATAATTGAAATAAATTAAAATCTACTACTACTACTACTATTAGTTACAATGGAAAAGGAGGTAACAAAAAGAGTTGAATAAAACTAAAAATTCCCCACCCCAAGCGATGCACAATACAACTGCTCACCAGTCGCTGACAGATGCCCAGCCAGTCCCCAGGCAGTGACCAGCCCCTCCTGGCCAGCTCCCCCCAGTGTATACACTGACCATGATGTTCTATAGTGTGGAGCATCCCCCTGGCCAGTTCAGGTCTGCTCTCCTGGCCATTCTCCCTCTCAACTTCTTGTGCACCCACTCAACGACAAAGCACAAGACACTGGAAAGTCCTTGGCTTAGGGTAAGCACTGCTGAGCAACAACTAAAAGAGCAGTGAGTTACTCACATTATTCTCATACTAAATTCAAACCACAGCACTGTACCAGCTACTAAGATGAAAATCAACTCTATCCCAGACAAAACCAGGACACTAGTATAGATTGATCTATTGTATTTAATACTTATTTTTGTCGCCCTAAGTAGAACGAACTGGTTATATTTTCTTTTTTTGTTGCAAAAACTTAATTATTGTAATGTCCAGATAATCTGAATAATTAGAAACAGGCTGTTAATGCATACTGCTAAGGCTAATGGGAGTCTTTTGGCAGTCAAATACTGGAATAACAAAACTGCTCAGTACAGAGTGAAGCTTTGTATTTGGAGAACAGAAGGCTGACAAATAGAACCCTGACTATATGTGCAAAATTTAGGAGCTGCTCTTGTTCCTGCTGCAGTAATGCTAAAAATTCCTGGAGCTTTGAAAGAATTTCAAGTACTTTCTGTGCATCTTTCTCTGTAGATGTTCAAACACATATGCAGAGTCATGAAATGAAAATAATTTCTGTGCTTCTCAGTAAAAATAATGGTCCCACAAGGAAAATGTCCCTCTTGCCTGACTAATTTATCTCCCACCAAATAACTGGCTATAATGTCATTCATGACTCACACTGGTGCATTCCTGGAATGTTAATGGTAGATTTGATGCTAATACAGCTTTGCCTCTGGTTGTGGTCATTATCATCTAGAAGTGATCTATGTCTTAGCGACAATTAGTTAATTTTAAATCACTACACATCTCTGTGCATTTTTTGTTACTTCTTTCCCCACACTCCTTTGTCCTCTCCAATCTCCCTCTGGTTCTGCTTGTGACAGTGCTAAACCACATCTTTTCTAAGTGGTGGAAGAAGTGTGAGGGGGACTAAATTAAACTCTTCCATTTCTATTTACTTAAATAATGATGGGTCATTAATGCCTGCCTGCCCCTCCCATATATAAAAACACATTTACTACTTTCTTTAAAATTACACCCTAGTACAGGTACTGCACTAGATCAGGTTTGTTGTAATGAGTTCCTTGAATTAGCAATTAATGGAAGTTGAGAGTGTTTGACCAGTTGAGGATGGAGTCAACACCTTCTGGAATCCACAGATAAAGTTCCCTTCTAGTTATGAACAAATAACCACTGAATATTTTTACAAAGTTGACAAACTGCTAGGCTGCATTTGAAGAATTGATAAACCAAGGGTTAGAATGTTAAAGAAAGCTCTCACTTTAGTTATCTACTGGTAGTATGACCCTCTGACCCTTTTTAATTCTTGATTTGACTCTGGTTTGGAGAAAACAAATACTGTTTGTTTGTTTGTTGTTTTTTATTTAAATACCACAACAAGCAGCAGCACCACATGAAACATTGGCTTGTTAATTAAGCTTTACAAACCCTTGCATATATACCAAACCATATTTAGAAGATGACAGTAATTAAACTTAGGGTCAAAGCACTAAAGCAATGGAAATACCAAGCCAGCAAGACAGGATTGTGAAAAGTCTTTCAGAAGGTGTTGACATTTCCACATTTATACCATTTCATTTCAGGTATTTTGAACCTGTCAATAGCCACTCCTATTCTGTCAAAGTAACAATACTTACTTAAGTTCTCTCCTCTTTCTGGCTCTTACTTGTGTATCAGTCAACAAGGGCCAGATGAACTTCCCTTGAAGTGGATGAGCCAGTACAGTGCCAGCTGGGGAGGTTGTTTTTGACCAGCTTATAAAAATCACCTTCACATATCATGACTCCAGTTAGTTTGGGATGTTTCAAATACAGCTCATTAGTCATAATTTGTGACTTCTCATGGAAAAGCTTACACGATAATATCAGAACTTCAAGTTATCTAAGACTAGCTCTTCCTGTGTAATGACCCTTTCTCCCCTAATCAGTTTCTCACTCTACAGAAATAGCTCACTTGTGCATTCAGACCCTTTGAACACAGTTTGGGCAATGGAGGGCAGGGGGAGAAACACGAGAAGATTTATGCAATGAAATTAAATTCAAAGACCCAAAATGATGCCTTGTAAGCCACTCAGTGGACACCTGAACTCATCCATGCACAAGATCAACTCATTTGTTGAAATAACTTCAGTCTCTTGAAGTTGAGTGCTTTGGCATAATGGGGGCCAAGTACTCAAGTAGAACATCCAAATGGTGCAAATAAATAATAATAGAGTTAAAAACCATTTAATTAATTTTCCTTTTTTTCTGTATAAAAGACATATTCTTTTGACCTAAATCATATCATGTGAGATGCTATCTCTATATAAATGTTCAGAAATTATTTCTTGTCTCTTGTGTTCCTCAAGGAAAAACAAAACTGATCAACCCAGTTCCTCTAAATTTATTTTAGGATGGCTCTCCTGAAACACTGAAATTCAAATGTTTGGAAATAGGTAATGAACTCTGTTGTTCAGTTACAGATATCTTTTACTGCATGACAGGCAAGTAAACATGTCTTGAACTTCTGAGGAGGAATCAGTCAGAGAAGCACTGGTTTGTGCTGTGCCCTTTGCACTGGAGGAAACTCAGGAACCCAAAGAGAAAACAGATGGAAGGTTTTGCCCACAATCTTTTAATTATAGGAGCAAAAGTTATCCAGCCTTATGGCCTTAGGTCCTGGCGGGAGGTACAGATTCTCATCTCTGTGTGTCAAGCAGCTGTGCCTTTCCGAAAGATGGAGATATAAGAAGTGAAACATGTCAAATCACAGCACCTTTCTGCTAACTTATGTTCTGAAGGACAACAAACATTTTTTGCAAAGAAGGAAACAGAGTCTCAGTCGCTAAGCCTACAGTGCCGTGCTTTCATCACATCGAAGCACTGCCTCTTAGCAGTATTCATCCCTTTTTGCAGGCAGGGAAAAGAAGTTCTCTTAAAAACTTGAGGGAAATAATGCACACAGGCAGGCAGATCACACAAAGGAGCAGGAAATTCCTGTAGGTTCTCCCCTTCTGAAACTGTTTTCAAAGTCATTCTTGGTGTCAACTATACCCATTTTTCTCTCTCAAATTACTTGGGTACTATCAGCTTGCTTTAGTGACAGACCGCTGGAAAGTTTGCTTTTCTTTCTCACAAAAGCAGCGCAACCCTCCGAAGCGCACTGTTTTCCAAGTTATTAGTTTCGTTGTTATTGTATCCATACCACTCAGTGATCCAAAAGCCCTCCCACCAGGGCAGGGAAGACTAAATTTCTCCAGCTGGAGACAGCTTTCAGCACCGGCTCTCTGATTTGTCGTCCCGGCCGCCGAGGGGGCACGCTGTGGTCAACTCGGGAGCCCGGCAACAAAAGGCGAAGCGGAGAAGGGAAAGGGCTCGGAGCGCAGCCGGGGGAGCTCAGCATCGACCCGGGGAGCGCAGCATCGGCCGGGGGAGCTCAGCATCGGCCGGGGGGGAGCAGCATCGTCCCGGGGAGCTGAGCATCGTCCCGGGGAGCGCAGCATCGGCTGGGGGAGCTGAGCATCGGCCAGGGGAGAGCAGCACCGGCCGGGGGAGCTGAGCATCGGCCGGAGGAGAGCAGCATCGGCCGGAGGAGAGCAGCATCGGCCGGGGGAGCTGAGCATCGGCCGGGGGAGAGCAGCATCATCCGGGGGAGCTCACAGCGGCCGCGGAGGGGCGGAGGAGGGTTCAATGCCTGCCGGAGAAGGGTGAGCAGCGGAGCGAGGGCAGCGCTGGAGGCGGGGAGCGGCCGGGAGCGCCCCATGGGCGGCTGGGCGAGCCTGGCGTGCCGCGGCAGGAGGATGCGCCCCTCTTCCCGCGGCCGCGTGGCGCAGGGAGAGGCCGGGACAATGATGCAGGTACGCGGGGCGGATTTTGGGGCGGCGGGGCGGGTTTTGGGGCGGCGCGGGGTGCGCGGGGTGTGCGGGGCAGCGCCCGCCTCTCCATCCCTGGGTGCGGCGGACAGGAAAGAAATGTTCCCGGGTAACTTTTAATACGAATCCCAATCTCTTTATTTTCATTTTTAATTCCCCCCCCCACCCCTTTTTGTTATTCAAAAATGAGGAAGGTTTGACAATCCTAAGGTACGCATACCAGCTTTTTTATTTTTTTTTTCATGGGTATGGAAGTTTGGTCGACTTTAAGTAATTCTGGTTTTAAAGCCATTTGATCTCAGCGATGGGTTCCCTTTGATTTTATGGGAAAACCAGAGAAACTGACCAAATAGCAGCTGCTCGGCACAGCTGCAAATAGGAGCTACCAGAAATCTGTGGAGTGTTAGCTGCGAGTCTCAGCGCCACACAACTCATTCCAGAGGCTCATTCAAGCATCGCTATTTCTGGTTTGCTAAGCAAAGTTCTGGACCTTTGAAGTTCCTGGATTCAACGGAATCAAATTAATTTTAAGCATATGTTTAAATGCTTTTGCTTACTCTCGTTCAGCTATAGCAGTCTTCCTCTCCTCTTGAACGCTTAAGTAAGCTACCCCTTGCATTTCAAATTCTTGCCGAAGACATCCTATTTCTGTAACCTTTTAGGATTAGCTTCCCAGGAATTCATGAATAATATGCCATACAAGTGTTAAACTGTGGATATGTGCACTAAATAATCTTTACTGGTTTCAAGCTCCCTTTGGTTGTCTCATGCACTCTGTCTGTGGAACTATCTCCATCACTCCTGTGTCTAACACTTCGACCCAGCAGCTTCAAATAGCCATTCCATTATAAAAAAGCTGCCAAGGAAATAGCTGAGTGTGTTTTCCTGTCAGAGTTGCTTTCCTCTGAGGTGTAAGGCAGCCAGTGTTCTTGTAGACAAGTGACTCATTTAAAGAGCTGATTTTTTTTGCCATCGCTCAAAAGAATGAGTGTTATTCCATTTGAAAGCATATACAATGATCTCAAGTGATCTCTTGCCAAAGAAACATCAACTTGTGACCTTAGGCACAATATTAAACCTGAAAAAAAACAATTTTACATTTGAAAGAAAAATTGATGTAACAAACTTTTTTTCAGGGATTGTTAAATATCAACTTAGCTCTTAGTAACTCAGCTCCAGCACTATGAGTCTGATTTTAGAACCTTAATGATACATATTTTATTAGAGGGAAGATTACTATTAATCATTGTGGAGAGACTCAGTTGGCACCAGGGCCTGGATTTTGCTGGATGCTCTTGAAATGCATTAAGAAAATGTATGACACTATATGACTTTTGGGAGTCAAAGTCTTGTTCTCTTCTTCATGCCAGCACTTACATTACTAGAACTTAGTTAGGAATGGGTAACCCTGTCACTCAGAAACAGTGTCATGCTGCAGTGGTACCTGTTCACCATAACAGTTTTGCCCCACTCTACTTTTGTTTCCTGCTTTTCTTTGTGGCTGCCTGGGGATGCTTATTGAGAGTCTGCTGCTCTGACTGATGGCTTTCCAGGGAATTAATGTTAGTAATATTGCTTAGGACTAACTCCTTTTAAGCTACATTTTACTTCCAAATTTGTTCTTGGTTCTTCCTTTCCTTGTTAAGATATCCTGAAGGGTCAAGTGAACCTGAACATTGAACCCAAGTGCAAGAGAACAAACTGAATGACAAGTCCAAGAGAACAAGTTCTCTGTATGTGACACTTAAAAGGACAGGGGGAAAGTAACACCAAACAAGAAGATAATGAAATCTGGTAGTTTCCTTACCACCAGTCTATAGGGATTGTAGCAAGGGCTGCTGGGGCTAAGCAGAGCTTCACCACACTCATACGAAGTTACATGAAATAGATGGTCTGCATTCTTCTCTTCTAAAAATTATTGTAAATCAAGAGTTTCCTCTCTCAATCCAATTGCATTTCATCAGTTTTAAATTAGCATGAGTGATAGGGGAAGCAGGGCCAGTAATTCTCAAAATATTAGTTATAAAATGAGTTCAAATGGTAGGGTAGTCTAAAAAGCTGGCATAGACTCCAATTTATGCTGCTATTATGGAATAGAAAATATGGGCAGGATGTATTAACATCAGTGACTTTATTTAAATCTGGAAAATAAAAAAGGGGGCAACAAGAGATACCTTAAAAATGTGCTTTCTATATTGCTGTTGATCTTTTACAGCAGTAAGATATATAGTTATACAATAGACCATCCAAATTTCTACCACTGGATGGTTGAAATAATTGTAATATTAGACATTCTGGTTCAGAATATGCCAAAGGTCTTAACACAAAGTTGAAGTGGAAATAGTATGAATTTGACTCTAGGAAAGTGTTCTAAAGACTGAGAAGGTTTGTTTGTTTTGTATGTTCAAGGGGAGTGGTAGATTTTTCTTGTTATAATTACACAGGGCAAATATTTTTCTTTTGGAATCAATAGAATTAAATTAACTTAGAGCTGCCACTAATGCCACAGGTTTTCAGTTATGATATTTGGTTGGGCCTCATCCTTGGGTGGTTTAGCAGCTTTCTGTGAGGGGCTACTGTGACCCTGGCTATTGAATTCCCTGTTCAGTCTGGCCTGGAGTCAGGACTGAATGCAAGCACCAGCCCTGGTTCCGTTTCTGTAGGCAATTTTTCCTCAGCAGTTTCCAGTGTTACCTGAAAAGTCAATGTCATAATATTTACTTTTTAACCACTTCTTTAGGCTGTTATTTCTTTGTATATAATACAATACAATAGGGAAATCAAACTCCCTGACCAATCTTTAGTGAGGTCAGACTTTTTTAAGGGAAAATTCTTGGCAATTGCTTTTGTATTTTGTTTTGGATGTTTGGGGTTTGTTTTTCCCCCTTGGAAGCTGAGTGGGGGAGAGAGGAACTTGTTTGCGTATAATTTCTGATAATTTCAGTTCAAGGACCGGTGTTTTTACAGCTCCTAACATTTTATGATAATAACAACCTGTGTTTTGTATCGCTGATGGTCTCTTGAAAGAAGAAAAAGGTGTATAAGTACTGCTGGCTTACTTCAGCAAAAAAGCAGAGTGAAAACTGAAGTACAAAGTAAATAAAGTAACTTTTTTTTTCAGAATTGTTTACAAACACAGAAAAGAATTTAGGTTTCCTATCATTTTAATGCTTTTCCTTTGAAGTACATTACTTTTTAAGTGATGAGTTATCACTTGTGCAAGGCAAGGAAAGAGGAGAGTCCAAGTGTATCTTTTGCTTCTCTATTACACCTGGGTATGTCTGACTGTGTGAAAATGTGCAAATGGGAGGATGCTGCTGTACATCAGAGTGTAGTCACCAATATTACACAGTCCAGAAGCTCCCTGCAGGAATGTTCTGACTTCTTCTACTGTGAACTTATTTGTACAGATGGAAAGAATAGGAAGAAAAACAGTTCTTCCAGGAAGAAAGATTTTGAAGGGTTTAAGGACTGAATAATAAGCAAATAGCAGCTTTGGCTCAAAATGCACACAGGCTCAGAAGTCTTTAGCATCATTTCATTATATTGTGTTTTGCAACAGAAAAGTCAGAATAAAACAACAAGAATCCTTGAGAATAAAGTGTTTTTTAGTTTAGTTTTTTTCCCAGTGCTGACTCCTCTTTGCAGATTATGGGCCAAAATGTTGATAACTGTAGAAGACCCAGCCAGTGGGGGCATTATTAGTCAAATCCTATTCAAGATGTAGATGAATCCTGTGGGCCAATCACCCTTTTGTTATTAAATGTGTTCTTTCATCTAGTGAATACACCCTGGAGGAAAGTGGCATAAGTTTTATTATTTTATGCAGACAGGAAATCCCTTAGACTGTGTATCTTGTTCCCTCTCCATTATTATTATTTAACCAGTCAAATTAATTCATGTAATGGTGTCCCTGTTACTAATGTTTAGTACATGAGAATCTTGGGGAAAATGGAATTTAGCCTAATACAGGCTACAAAGTGGTACAAAACTGGAGTTCTTTTCAAGGTCTTCAGCTCAATGTCTGGTTCCTTAAATGGAAGGTGTTTGTCATATATTTAATGACCAAGGAGAGGAAAAAGCTTTTCAAAACCCTCAGGCAATTTTAGCTGCTTTGCCAGTTAAATTTCCAAGTGGTCTCAGACAAATGAAGTACACTAAAACATAATGGCTGTTACTCAAAAGAATTACATATATCTTCACTTCAGCATCCTGCCTTCTGTCTGACAGCTGCAAAATTCTCTGGATAGTTTTCAGTCAATTTAACCCAGTTTTATAGTGGTTTTCAGCAAGAGGAAAATAAACATTTTATTTTAGGAAAATAAATGCAGCCTCAAAACTTCACAAAAAATAATTTCTTAGAGGAGCTGATAAGTGAAGAAGGATAAAACACTTTCTTTCCAGAACACTATTAAGTGAATAGTAGGAAAGAGCAAGTTCCCCAAATGGCTGAGTTAGTGCTCTCAAGTGACATCTGGTAAGATGAAGAACTTTCCCATGCAACTTACAATAGAAAACAATTCTATTTTGTTCTAGAGTTTGTGGTTTACTTTGAGTTTGCTGTTGCTTTATAATTTCAGAATTGTTTCTTCCCACAGAATTTACTTATTTACAGTAAATTGTATTATTCTAAAAGAAAATTCATTGTTCATTCTTTTTTTTTCTTTTTGTTTTTCTTTTTTTTTTCCAAGTCTAAATAGGGAAGTTTCCTAAATCTTGGACTGTCTTTGGTTATCCAGAAAATCAATAGAATCAAAGTCTCGGAGAACAGTGAGGGAGAAATGAATGTATTGAATAGAAGAATAAGTAGGTACAATCTACTTCAAATCCAGTTGTTTTAAAACAAGGAGGTTAGTTTCAGGCACTCCACCACTTTATAAAGCTGTTTATTTTCACAGATGGCTCAGAACAGATAGATCACTGATACAGTGTTTAATCATCCAAACCAATAAATAATTTCCATAATTGTTATTCAAAACATGTGAGTTTTCTATGATATGTGGAATGAGAGTCCTTGTCCTATTTCTCCTTTATTCTAGTGGGCCCTCTTTCTGACCTTGGGATTGATGCAGATCCCTTGACCCTCCAACAGCAGAGAGAGTTCTTGCTGTTTGAGTAGCACTGGTGCCTGAGCAGTCCTGGCTTCTTTGAGTAAAAACTAAAATGTTAACAGCATTTCCCTTCCTTCTCTACTCGGCTCTGCTTATGTAAGAGGTAGAGGAATCATCCTGAGTCTGCCATGGTTGAACATGAACTTTGCTCCAGCAGCAGGGTTATTCATTCAACAAAGCACTTGAGCATTAAGCAATTACTTAAGCCTATTCCTATACAATAAAATACTTCCAGGCTTATGTGATCTTGACATTTCTAGAAACTGAATTTTAAAGATGACTTCAGATGTTTTACTGAATTAAAGTGATAAATCCCCTAGTGACCCATGTATGGTGCTGGTCATGATAAATTACTCCCTTTACTCCCTCCTCCCCAAATGTAACAACACATTATTATGGTCTCTCTTTCCTATTGTGGGTATGCAGATCAATCTCAGGATGTTTGGATATGACATTGTATCTGTGATGTATCCTGGTATAGACTTTCTCTTATTTAACCTTGATATTTCTTACTTTACCATGCTTAGTTGTTTATCTATAAATAGGCCCTTGTTTGAGGCTGAATTGGGGTCTGGTTCTATTGCTATTAAAGGAACAAAGCTTTCAGTCCTGAACTCAGCTCTTTGTGGCTCTCTTAAAGTATTTAAGAGACTTCTGGGGCAACATAAAACATATAAGTAAAGTTTAAGAATCCTGATTCAGTCTCATACAAAGCTGATAACGACTGCTTAAATATTCCCAGGAAATAATTTATACAGGATATAGTTCCCTGGCAGTTGAAATACAAATACCATACAGAAAAAGAAAGTTATATTTCAGAGGGCTTTTTCATCTTTAGCATGGGTGATGGTTAACAACACTCTTAATTTTCTTATATTATGGACTGGGTTGAGGAGGCATAAGTGGGAGAGGAATGTTAGAAGCCAGCTAACAGCTTGTAAGAAACTCCATTGGCTTACATGCAGTACTCCTTTATTTCTGTGAATTCCCACTGTCTAGTTGTAACATTAGAAAAGAGGTTGTGGTACAAAGTACGTGATGAGACTGAGTCCAGTGGCTGCAGATGTCTTCATGTTGTGAATTCATTTTATGTGACCTGCCACTTTCTGTAATTGATCACTTATGGGAAAAAAGCATTCCCTTCCATTGTGCAAAAAAACCACCTTACATGTTTCTCATAAAAACAAATGAAGAGAAGACAGCAAGTGCACTCCACTCCTTTTCTTTCTTTTGTCCTTCAAGCCTGCTCTGTTTTTAATACATAAAGATCCAAAATAAGTGGAATTAGATTTTTCCAGCTATTTGGGGTTTTGCCATGCCAACTCAAGCAAACACAGTGGGAATGTAAAAAGCATGTGCCCAGTGCTGAGTATTTGCTGAGTGTTCCTGGGTGAGCATGAGGGGTTGAGATTACTTTTGTCTTATTTTGTGCCCTCTGTAGTTCCTTGTAAGATGGTGAGGAGTTTGCCTCTTCTTCGTGGCAACTGGAGGCTGTTTGGCAGCTCACCTATTTAGGATTTGAATAATGTTTTTATCCTTAGAAAAAAAACCTTAATATAGTCCATGATTTCTTGCATTTGTTGTCTAGCATTCTACGCAGTCTCTGTGTGCCCTACTATCTCACCAATTTCTGAGTTGGAAATTTTTATTCTGCTTAACTGGTAGTTTGTTTTTTCTTGGAGAATTACTCTGGGTGTGTTTATGAAACACTGGGGTTTTTTGCTCAGTGGGAGGAGTCTGACCTAGAGACACAGTACAAATTTAATCCCCATAGAACAAGAAAAAGTATGAGATTCACCTAAAATGCCTATGTACACCCTTATGCTTTATGCCTGAAACAATTACTTTAGTTGAAAGTTCTGTTTGAAGTCTGTTCAGGTGATGATTGAGAATACCTCTACCTTAAAAATGAGTAGCACATCCAAAATAAAACTCGTGTGTAAAGTCCTAGAGATTCTTTTTGAAATGGAACAAATTACAACCTCAGATATCACTTGTAAGGAGTGTAGGAATTTTTAAGTCATCATTTTGATTCCAACTTTGCAGATTTTCCATTTCCTTATTAAAATACAGCGTTTTTAAAAATCTTGACTGTAATGAAATAAATGGAATGGTGAAAAGACACTTAACTGAAAAATTTTGGCAGCACAACCTGTAACAGACCTTAGTTCACTTTATCTGTGCTTTAACAGTCAATACTGCTTTCTGCACTAATGTTTTATTCTTAAAAGTTCTTTGGAATTGAAGTGAAATACCCGTTCTTTGTGGGTCTTCCCTTCTTCAGCTATCCCAAATAACATAGATGTGAAGTGTTTTAGAGAGTCAACTACCACTGCAGTTTATCAGAGATATTTCAAATCTGGGTTAAAAAAATTAATTAAGCCAGAGATAACTGAAATTGGCTATCTGAAGGGAACAGACATTTTCATAGATCCCCAGCCTGTTTAATTTTCTAGCACATACATAAAACTAAATGAAGAGGTCTTTAGGTTGATGGGGTAAAGTGAAGTTTTTCTCAAAGTCTTTGAGATTCCTACTTATTATTAGCCAACCAGTGCATTTCCTTGTAAGGACTCTTGTTGAACCTCAAGAGTTTGCTATGGACAAGGATGACCACTTTGAATCATGATGGTTGTCTGGTATGTCTGATTGGCTTTTGAAAGCAGAGTTCATTCCCAAATCCTGTGTGATGGCCAGCTTTGAGCATGACTTGCTCCCTGACAATGCTGCAGTTAATCCACAGATTTGTCATGCTGCTGTACTTGGTTTGTAGATCTTCCCACTGGCCCTCATCCAGCTGCTCATGGATTCCCTCTCTGTGGAAGGGTCAACACTTATTTCACCCCACTTTTTTCTGGCTTCCAACTTCAACCAGCTGGTAATATAAGGAGAGCTGATTATATGTGTCACCTTGAGATGACTCACTGTTTTCTAAACCCTTTTTGGAGCCTGTGGACTTCAAGAAAAGTTACTTATGTCCTAGATCCCTTTCAAATTCATCAAATCTATGACTTCTCTGTCACTTCTTGGACACTTAAGTTATAATGATAATCTTAATTTCACCTTTACTTCCTGGGTATGAATAGAAGCAGTTTCTGTAGCAAGAGTTTATGTTTTAAAAAAAAAATTAATACATATATTTTTACAAAATGAAGCACATAATCTGCATGTGAGAGTGCAAGTATGAATATATTCACATGTCCACACTGGTAGTTATTCAAATCTCAAATTACTTATGGACCCCAGAATGTGGGTTGACCACCTGGCTAAACTGGTGGTGTATCAATTTTAAATAATGCAACATTAAGCAATAAATCATGATGGTGATGGATCTAGGGCACACCACAGAGCTCTTCCTTTCCTTATGTTGTGATTTTTAAGAGTTCAATTATGCCATTATATATGCTTCCTTACACGCTGTCTGAAGGCATCTGTTTTTCAGGAGCTGTCACACATAGAGCAAGACGGTTTTGCCTCCTGCATGGATTTCAGGATGAAGGAACCAGGTTGATGATGTTTTGCTGTGGGAGGGCCAGTTAATAGAGCTGTATTAAACTGGTACTTCCTGTTTCACAGCTAGCTAGCATTGGCTTTTTGATACCTTTTGCCCTGAGAAGACTCATCCACAAACCTCCCTGGCTCTAACCTACCCTAAATGCTTCTCAGCCTGTGGCAACATAAGCTCTCCATTCCACGTCTGGCAGGAATGTGGAACACAGCTGATAGCAAATGGACTGTTGCTTGTGGATCTCCACTGTTACCAATACTTGTCATATTATTTTTTGTCTCTTTCCCCAGGGCACCAGGCAGGTAGTGTTATGTGACATTCAGGGACAAAACAAGTGGAGGGAATTGTGGCAATATGTGGAAATACTATATATTCTTTCCTTTGCGTTAATGGAAAGCTGCCAGTGAGGAATCGGAGCTTGACGCCATAAGCCACTTTTTTATAAAAAGCAGTTGTAAGGCAGACAAAAAGCGAATGTGCTGTTCAGCATCTTGTTTCTGTTGCTCTCAGTTCTCTGTCATCCAGCTACAAACACTAACAAAGAGCCTACTCCTAATGCTTTTTTTGTCAGTTATCCAAGCAATCATAGCCAACAAATAATTTTTTAAAGTAATAGACTCTCAAAAAGTAAGGCAAATTTCGGCCTTGAAAGAGCAAAAGCTTTTCATTATGTTTTTAAAGCAAATGTCAAACATAAACTCTTTTTCATGTCCATGTAAGCCCAACAGGCATGTAATGCCTGCTTCCTGCCAAATCAGGTATTAACTATGGCTATCACTTAGAGGAAAATTAAAACCATATGCGTCTTTTTCCTTGAAGTTTCCCCATACAATTTAAGAAGGCTCTCTGTAGATTTACTGCAATATCAGTTCATGGGGTTTGAGTGCATGCATGTATTTATCATGGGTTTTCAACCACAGGCTGCTCATGTTGTGGTCTTGAATGCAGTGGTCATTTAAGCACATGCACAGTGGCACCAGGACGTGGGCGAGGGTGTGTGTGCAGGCACACGTGTGCGAGAGAGAGATCGTACGGGAGGTGAGTGAGTTCAGCCTGGCAGTTTGGACCTGGATTTCATACAGCTCTAATTTTGGTGGGTGCTTAAACAAAGGGTTGTATTTTTAGCCTTTAGTCTTGAAGGTATTTGGAGCAGTTTTTTCTTCCCTTTGTGCACGAGCAGGGGAAAGTGCTACTTTGTGCATGAGAGCTTTTCATGGGCATTGTGAGAAGAACTATGTTCCTGTGAAAATGATTTTAAGTGTAGTTACTTCACTCAGCTCTTCCAATGCCATGACACCAATGGCTGTACTAACTTGAGGAGGGCTGAAGTTGTGCAAAGGAAAGTCTGGTGGCTGATCTGTTGCCCATGGTTGTAACTTTCCTCAGTAAGAGAAAACTGAGATTTGCAGTTACTTTGACACAAAAGTGTGTTTTCTGTTACCTGCTTATGATATGTTTGACCTGTAGCTTTTCCCTGAGTCAGTCTTACTTTCTTTCCCATTGCCTTCTGGGTAGCTTTAGTTGCATGAAGAGTGTCCCCACCTGGAAAAAGAAGAGAATCTGTTGGCTCAAACTGAACAAGCCTTGCAGGATTTTAGGGTTTCTAGGTTGTGGTATTTTAAAACAAGTGATCTGAAGGCAAAAGCTATAGTGTTCTTCACTGTGGAACCGTGGCAGGCCAGTATGGAGATGGCTTTTGTTTCCTCAGCCCTCATTTGTAAAGAATTCCTATTTAGGAATGCATTTACACATGTAGCATGAAGACTCTTAAGATGCGAGAGCCTAGACAAAAGGAACACTGACAGAATCCTCCAAAAGAGTGATGGAGTAGCCTTTGGCTCATGAAACCATGAGACTTTGCTGTTTTCCCCATGGAAAAAAGGAGCATGGTTTTAATGTACCACACAGATAAAGCAGCATAGTTTTAAGCTGGGATCACTGAACATCCATAAAGAGAGAAACAGAAGAATGCTGAAAGCAAAAAGATGTTTTCCTTATTCATCTTACTTCTCCCTTGCAATCCATTTTGAAAGGGCATTGTTGCTAAATGTTCATTAAAACGTAGAACTAATTGACCAGAACCAAGTGCTTGGTTTCATTGTGCATGGCCCCCATCTTGAGAGACAGAGGCTTTTATAGGAGTGTGGAAGATGAGCCACAGGCAGCTCTGACTGACATTCCAGCAGTGCTTGCTTCTTCCTGGGTTTTGCAGCTCTATTGAAGTTGTAACAGCATTGAATATCATTCAGAAACTTAGCAAACCTGAACAGCTTTCAGCAATGTTGGAGGACATTCAATGGAAAAATAAATTATGTGGAACTCATCAGAGAACAGTACTTTCTATTCAAATTGTTTTAAACTCTTTTTAATCTAACTCTGACAATTAGCTGCAAAGGCCTGGCTCATAGGATTTTAAACTATAATCTAAACTTTTTGATGGAACATGTTGAGAATGAGGAAAAAAGAAGGAGAATGAAGAACCTTGCTACAGATTTGTGCACTTCAAAGTGACAGCTGTTATACATACTGTGGATTTAATGATTTTCTTAAAAATGTTCATATTCTCACTGCTGCTTCCACATCCTATAGAAATTTCCATTTAGAATTTTATGTATGACTCTGTCACAAAAATTCAAAACGAGGAACAAAGAAATAAATAAATAACAAGAATACTTGTTAATAGTGCAGTTGCATTTCAGTTCTCTCTTGAGTGTTTTGATCAATTATCACCATAACTTTTTAAAGCTAAAGGTATAATGAATTGAATTATTGTCTTCAACACTTTTGTATCTCAGATGCGACTGAAAAGTAAAACCTGGCTTATACCTGTCAAGCACTGACAGGACACATACGAAAAATGCATTTTCAATCTATGTTTACTGAGAAGAAAGATTTGAGTTTGGAGTTTGCCATATCAAGCTGAGATCCCAGCATCAATTCACAAGGATTTGACACAGATGAATGGACTGTTGGCTTCTGGATTCTTGAGAATACTTTGAACCTCCATTTTTGGCTAATGGTGGGTGGAGAATCACATTTTGCTCTTTCTGTAATAAGTCAGAAAAAAACTTGCCACAAGGCATTCCTCCTCTCAAATCCCGTTGGAAGGTTGGGCCCTTATACAGGAACTGGGAGCCAGGACTAGAGGGGAAACCTTGCCAAGAAATCCTGAAAATAGAAAGCTGAAAAATATTACTAGTGTCACTTGGAAGATTTACACTTCTAATTACTTTCATCATTGTGGCTTTAAATGCTGTGAAAATCAGAGGAACTTGAAAGCATTCTTCTGAAAGTACTTGCAGATTTTAAAAAAAGCTTGCAAGCTGGACGTTGATCTGTGTATGATGTTACACAAGGTGCTAAGAAATCTGACTGTCCACAGAATACACAGTAAAATTTAGAAATCATACTACATGGTGCTTTTTCACCCCCATGCCACCCCTTATACTGTCTTTTTAGATAAGGGAATAGTTGGATTCTGGAGTGCAGAGGGTTTTATAGTTAAATCTCACTTGATCCAAATATTAATACTGTTTTCTTATTTGAGGGGGGATAGTTTTCTGTAAGCTACATTTTAAAAGAAACCACAAAAAATCAAGATGAAAAAATGTTGACTATATAAATAATTCTAATACTTTTTAAAGAATGTGCATTTTCACCCTCCACGTGACTTTTGTCTGCTGAGTGTAAGCTATTTTTCAAGTATGCTCTTTCTTGTAGACTAAATATTGAGCTTGCAAGCTGCAAAAATGTTTAGGGTGTTCAGAGAAGAACACTTGAAGAATAAGTCCTTACAGGGTCCTGATTTATCTTCATATTTTGTTCTTTTTTGCATTGTCTCAGTCCCTTGCATAAGTAAAGGCAGAGGTTGGCTGACTGAGATAGCAGGAATGGTTGTAGGTTTTGGTAGTGACAAGAGCTGTATCACTCAGTTCTGAAGGAAGATCTTTACACTGAGCTCATATGTTTCCTTACATGTGTCCCAGCTTTAGCTCAGCTTTTTGTTTTCTAAAGTTTTGGTTTCCAAATAGTGTGGTGTATAATATCTATACACCAGAATATCAGACTTACAAATCAGAAACCTCAGCATCAACATCCAGCATCAGGATGTTGGATTTTGTACCTTATTCATAAATGAAATGACAGGAAAACCCTTTTCTGACTCTGTGTGTGTTTTGGTGTTGGAGACACAATGGTTTAGA
>VZUH01005772.1:7484-40570 GCA_013401175.1 Xiphorhynchus elegans | reverse complement strand
GGCAAGGGGAAGGTTTAAATCTGATATTAGGAAGAGATTCCTCCCTGGGAGGGTGGGCAGGCCCTGGCACAGGTTGGGCAGAGAAGCTGTGGATGCCCCATCCCTGGAAGTGTCCCAGGCCAGGTTGGAGCACCCTGGGCAAGTGGAAGGTGTCCTTGCCCATGACAGGATATTCCTTAAGCTCCCTTCCACCCTAAACCATCCTGGCATTCTGTAGTTACCCCTTAGCTCTATCCCACCTCCCACTCCCCCCTCCTGCAGCCCTTCCCTCCCTCCCAGGACAATTCCTGACTCCAGTTGGGCTGGATTTATCCTTCCCAATCCCTCTGTTGGAGCTCAGCATCCATTCAAAGCCTGGCCACTCTCACACAGCAGAGCTTGAAGGACAAAGTGTTTCCAGCAGAATCCCACGGAAACCTGTCCAGGGCAGGCATTTTGGGATGTTTGTGGGGAGGAAAAAAGCCCTGGAAAATAAAAAAAGCTGCCTGAGAATTTTCCTGAGCTTGGCTTGGGACGTGGCTGTGCAAAGGAAGAGCTCAGAGAAAGGTTGGGGGTTTGGCTCGAGCCAGAACAAACTTTTCCCCAAAAAAACAAATAAAATAAAAACAACTCCTAAAGAAACTGAAACCCAGACCCACGAATAGCCTCAGTCCCTTCCCTGCTGGTTCCAAAATGGAGCTTCTTTGGGTGAAGTGACTTTTTGGACCTCCTACAACGACCCAGCCAGTGTTGAACGCAAAGAGACGAACCCAGAGTGTTCAAATAAACACTCCCCGTGTGTATATTTGAATCTTTCATCGTGCACTAAGTTTTGGGGAGGGCTTATTTGTGTTTGTAAACTTGGAGATAAAGGTACTCCGGGAGTTTACTTTTATGTAACATCACACAGCCAAATAAACCCGAGCACAAACCCCAGCCCCAGCTGGTTACTTTTCCCCTTAATTTCATCCTGGAATATCCTCCTTCCCAAAAGCAACACCAGCAAAGGGAACTGGACACCAACAACCTGCTTCCCACAATGCCAGGGCAAGGAGTCTGTCTGCAAATGCAGCCAGGAGATTCCAGACATGGCTGTGGCATTGGCAGCAGCCAGAGATTAATCACGGTTAATGATACTTAACATTCCCCCCTCAAATTAATTTAGGTCTTCACGAGCCATTTGAGCTCCAAATGGGTGAAGGAAACTGGCAGCAAAATCCAGCCCAGCGATGGGGCTGTTGGGATCAGTGGAATGCCAGCTATGGAGTGTAAAACACACCTGGGATGGAA
Organism: Xiphorhynchus elegans; assembly: GCA_013401175.1. Taxonomy (NCBI): domain Eukaryota; kingdom Metazoa; phylum Chordata; class Aves; order Passeriformes; family Dendrocolaptidae; genus Xiphorhynchus; species Xiphorhynchus elegans. The sequence continues at coordinate 39,301 of VZUH01005772.1, read as the reverse complement.
GAAACCCCAAGAAATCCCCCAAAATGAGAGGAGGGACTCAGAGTGTGTCCATTTTCACACCAGAAAACGCAAACTCTGAGCAGTCTAGGAGGGAAGAACATCAAGGTCTCCCAGTTTTCCAGCCCAGCATTCCCTGAAAACACAGCCATGGCCAAAAGCAGCCCCAAAACTGCATCCAGGTTTCATTTCACCTGGATTTTTGGGTGGCAACTGGACCAAGACAGGGGACACAGATAGACTTACCTCACCCAGGCTCCTCCCAGAGGGATTTTAGGGAAAACCCTTGGGGTGCAGGCAATGACAACCTCCCTGATGCCAAAGGGGATGCCAAAGCTCCTCCTGCAGACCACAAAAACCCCCTCCAAGGGTTTCCTTGGGGATTATATGCATAAAAAATCATTGTATGGGCTCTCTTTCTACCAAAACCACCCCACTTCCTATGTCAATAAAGGGCCATGATATGATATTTGGGTCTTGCCTGTGTTTCTTTGCACTGGGATCAAAAATGTGAAGAACCAGGGGAATAATTGGATTTTCACAGCTTTTGGCAGCTCACACATTGATGATTTTTCCCCTTTTTCTCCATGAGTCCTTGCTGACTGGTAAATATCCCTTGGTCATCTCTTCCTTCCCTAATGGGTTCTTGGGCTCTGGGAGCTGCTGGTTTTGCATCTCTTTGATATCCTGATCCATCTGATCCCACTCGGTGCCTTTCCCTGCTGATTCCAAGCCCTCCCATCGCCTTTGTAATTCTTTACCTCTGTGCATCCCCTGCCTTTCAACCCGAGCCAAAATTGTCCTTGTCCAGCTGGGTGTGCCATTAGTTGTGTTTTAATTCCACGTCCTGCTCCCTCCTGCACGTGGAGATGAGGCAGATTCTTTGCCCTGGGGCTCCTCTCCTTACCTTGGGAAGCACCACAAGCAGGACCAGATCAGAACTTTCTCCTGGTTATTTTGAATGTGGAAGAAGGAGAAGTGATTCCCCCCTCCTTGTCTCCTAGTTTTGCTGCCCCAGTTTGGAGTTTGAGGGAGAAATAAGGGCCCTTGTGTTTATTTCTCAGCCCTCCAGAGGCTCTCTCAGAGCAGCTTTAAGTGAAACCAGATGAGCTGAATACACAAACCTCTTTGGGTTGCTGTCTCCAAACATCTTGGAAGTCAACAGCCTTGAAGGAGCATCTAATTCCCTGAAAGGTGAGGTTGTTCCTAATGAACCTCCCCCAGGGGAGCCAGAAAAGGGAGGGGAAATTCTGCCCAGGCAAGTGAAACTCCTGGAGATGGCTTTTGGCTGTGCTGTGCTCATAAATAAGGGCCAATTTCTGCGAGCATAACTCATGCTGGGGGGAGATAAGAGAGGAATGCACGTTCCCTCTGAGCCCAGCCCAGGGAAGAGCTATCCTGCAGGATCAGGAGCAGGAGCAGGGCAGGAATGGTGGAGTCAACAGCAGAGGCCAGTGGGCAGTGATAAATGCAGGCTGGGCAGAGCAGGGAGCAGCAGGAATGCCAAGCTCTCCTCCTGGAGCAAAGCTTTGGGCTGTGCAACACAGGGGCCATTTAAGGAGCAGCCCCTTCATCTGGGACTGCAGGGGTGGGGAAAGGAGAGACAGCACCAGTGCTTCCAGTGCTCTCCTGTTCTGGGAAGGAGGAGGGAGCTGGAGCCCAGTGGTTTCAAGCTGGAGGGTGTCCCAAACAGCCCAGCACTCTCTGCACCCACGGCAAGAGAAGCAAACCTGGTTCCTTCTGCTCCTGCACGACTCCTGCTCCACCTGCTCCTCATCTCCCAAGGGATGGAGGCTCAACCAGCTTCACAAGTGCTTGGTGCCTCTCGTGCTTCTTCTGAAAAGCTCCCCCTTCTTCAGCTTTCTTGGTGAAGATGTTGAATTGATTCGAAGGATTGCCCACCTTGGATCTGAGGGATGCCAGGGAAGGTTTATCCTGTCACCTCCAAGCTCAGCTGCCTCCTGCTGGGGGTGTACAATCCCCATCCCTGCTCATCCAGGTGTTCAGAAACCCTGGGTAATGTGAATTAACCTTCTTGCCCCTTTCTTCATCCTCTGGCTGCCTAAATCTTCCCTTTTAACTTTTACCAGTGGAAGGTTTTCACACAGATCTCACATGGGTTGGGTGGGAAGGGACCTTAGGGGTAACCTAGTCAGCTCTGACCTGCCTGCTTGGTGTGTCCCATGTCACCCACTTTTAGCAAGGTGACTCTCAACCCCCTGGCTAAATCCTGTCCTGACACATGGCCCTGTTCCTGAAAGTTTTGGCACAGGAGGGCCAAGAGCTTCACTTCTTTAATAGAGTCAGTTGTGGGGACAGTGGATCTTGTGCCAGGTGAGGCTCCCTCCTCACCTGGATCTTCTCTCTGATGGGAACAGGACCAAGCAAAGCCAGAGTGTCCAGAAAACCCAAATTAAAATGGAACACCTTCAGGGATGACAGGAGAAAGGGAGAGGAGAGTTTTCCTGCTCCCTTCCACCAGTGTGTTCTGGAACAGAGGGGAAGGGACCCCACATTCCCCTAAAAATGGGGAGCTGAAGCCCAGCCCTTCCCCACAGATCAACCCGTGGTCCCAAAAAAACCTCCCCACCTGGCTCTGGATATATCCATGAGAAAAAGTCAAGGGAATGGATCCGTGGAGAAAACAGGGTGGGAAAATCAGAGCTCAGCTATGCAAGGCTGCATTTTTCTGGGAGCATATTAAAGAAACTCTTCTATATTAAACCAAAGCTGAAGTCCTAAGGGGCTAATCCAGTTTTCCTATTTAATCCTGCATTTCCCAGCACATCCTCTAAGAGGCTTGCAACAGGCTCTTCTGGGACACTCAGCTCCCAGCAGGGACATTCTGTGGCCACATTTTGGAGGCCATCAGTGAGCACAGCCCAGCTGTGAGGTGGGAAAATCACCTGCACCTTGCACTGGGTGGGCCACATCCCTCAGGAAGAGAGAGCAAGAGCAATGAACTCGTGCAAGAAGGGAATCCCAGAGTTGTTTGGCTTGGAAGGGACCCTAAAACTCATCCAGTTCCACCCACTGTGATGGGCAGGGACACCCTCCACTATCCCAGGTTGCTCCAAGCCCTATCCAGGGACACCCTCCACTATCCCAGGTTGTCCAAGCCCTGCCCAGGGACACCTTCCCCTATCCCAGGTTGTCCAAGCCCTATCCAGGGACAAATTCCCTTATCCCAGGTTGTCCAAGCCCTGTCCAGGAACACCCTCCACTATCCCAGGTTGTCCAAGCCCTGTCCAGGGACACCTTCCCCTATCCCAGGTTGCTCCAAGCCCCGTCCAACCTGGCCTTGGACACTTCCAGGGATGGAGCATCCCATTTCTTGGGACACACATCACTTCACACACACCTTGGGCTCCCTGAGGTGTCTCCCCAGTTTCAAAGCCACCTTGTTAACTCCAGTGGGACGGTGCCAGTGGGACTGAGGACCCGACTCAGCCCTTACCTGGTTTCCAAGGGCTCCAAAGTCATTTCTTCCAAAGCCCACATTCCCTATTCCCCACCCTGTCATAAACCCCCCTCAAACACCCAACGTTAAAAACCTGCTGGGAACACAGTGGGATTTGTGGCAGCACAAGTGACAGAGACATCACCAAATAACTATGCAAAGAGCTCTATTTTTAAACCCTCGCCTTGGCTACCTATTAACTCCTTTCCTCCTGGGAGGAGGCACAGAGATCCCTCAATTTGCAGACAGCAACGGCCCCCAATTCCTGCCTTTTAACCTTTATGATTTGTTTTCATCTCCAGGAGGGAGAACTTCACCCCCTGGGCTCCATCCCAGGGCCGGCTGTGTTGGTTTTGGCCCCGGCCTGAGCTGTTTCATACTTGGCACTGGCAGGGATTTGTTCCACCAGCTGCTCAATAACAACACACCTGTAAGCAAAGCTGGGGCTGCAGGGGGACCAGGCAGTGGGTTTAATGATTGCAGGGTGCCACGGTGATGGAGCCATGACCTCATGGCTTATTTTAGCCCCATGAGCCAACACGATGAGCCCATGTTTGCTCAGCTGTCCCTCCAGGAGACCCAAAGAACCTCTGCTCCCAAGGTGGGCACCTGCAGGAACCAGAGCCACTCACCCATCCTTAATGAACTTGCAGCTCTTCCCTTTGGATGGATAATCGATTTTTCCCTCTTGGAAAGGTTTCCTGACAGCGGTTTGGGGTTTGGCTTTCCAAGCTGATGAAAAAAAAAAGGGAAAAAAAAAGAAAAAAAAGAATTGACTTCTCTCTTTTGGAAGTGTGGGGCTGTCGACAGCAGGCCAGGAAGCTCCAAACCCAATGGCATCCACATAAAGGCTGGGAAAACAGCTCTGTGGCAAGCTGAGGGCTTGGGCAGGAAAATATGAGGCACATTTACGTAATAATTATAACTCACACTCGCCCAGGCCCTTTCAGCAGGGGATTAAAAAGCACTTTGCGAACATTATCAACCACAGCCCTGCTCTGAGGTAGGTACGAGATCCCCTCTCCCTGCAGCAGGAGCCAAGGCATGGGGAGGCAGCACCTTGGAGTGTTGGGGTGCTCAATGTGACATCCCACAGGGCTGGTGTCCCCACTGTGACTCAGAGGTGACAGCTCAGGAGCCTCACAGAGCTGCTCTGAAATCCAAGAACACCCAGAGTGGTCATGCTTGGAAGGGACATTAAAGCTCATCCCATCCCACCCCTGGCATGGGAAGGGACACCTCCCACTAGTCCAAGGTGCTCCAAGCTGGCCTTGGACACTTCCAGGGATGGGACAGCCACAGATTCCCAGGAATGAGGTCCAGCTCCCCAGACTGCCCCCAAAATCCCCCTGTTTGGAGAAAGGCAACTCATGGGTTCGTGCACCCAAAAGAAGTGGCTGCTCTCACAAATAACAACATTTAATAAACTCTACAATTAGGATGAGAGTCCAGGGGCTTTAATTACCAAGGCCTGGATATAAATGCATTATTTCAGCTTTATTGTTGTGTTAGAGAAAAAGAACATGGTTTTTATACTTCAGGGAATAATCAGAATCACTGTGGAGCACAGTTCACTCCATCCTCATTAATGGCTGATTAATGCAAGGAAGATTAATAGATTTTCCCCCAAAATTGAACACCAGAGTTGAAAGATCCCAGGCCACATTGGAGGCAAAAAGAATTTGGGATCCCCTCCTTCCTCTTCCCTTGAAAACAGGACACAGTGAGGACAAGGGAGAAAGCAGGAGCTGCAGGAGAGGCAGGAGTTGTGACCTTCCTTCCCAGCCCCACACCCACACCATGGCACAGGGCTTGGAAAAGGTCCATCACAGCCCCCAGAGAAGCCACAGTTCCTAGAAAACCTTGAAAGGTCGTGGGAAACGTGGCCTTTGGACACATTTTGGCAGGAAAAGAGGAAAGGTGGCCCAGAACTGGCTGCAAGGGTTAACTCCCCAACCCCGCTCCAAACACAAACACATCCAGAGCTCAATTACTCTACCCACGTTTTAAAAGGACTATAAAATATATATTGCATTGGCAAGATAGCCAAAAGCCCCCCTGGGATGTGTGCTCTGAACTGCTTAAAGAGGCTTTGCTCGAGCTGATTTCTCCTTTTTGCTCGGGTTTGCTTTGCTTTTTGCTCGTTGGGAGGAATGTGGGAGATTCAAGAGCTCTGCCTTCCTCAGCAGATCCCAGGGAACCAAAGGAATCCTTCTCCAAAACAGCTGAGGATCCCTCATTTATCCCCCATTCCCCTGTCCCCAAAGCTGTGCTTAAACCAAGGTATGGCCCCAAAATCTCTGCTCTGGACCCCTCCAGCCTCGGGGCTTTCCCCCAAATCCAGCCCAGCTCCCCAGGCATGCGAAGCAGCCTCAACACGTGGCTGCGTTTCGAGGAGTGACTGTATAAAAGTGACACCTCATCACCCCAACCATCTGCCCCTGGTGCTCCTGGTGACTCAGGGCAGAGCAGAAACACAAACACATGGTTTTCCTCCTCGCACCGACACGGTGCCAAGCGGGGAAAGCCCAGGAGGGTCTCCCTGAGCCCGTGTTGTCATCACAAAACAACCAGCCCTGCAGTCCACATGGCAACAAAACAGCCTCCTTCCCACACAAGCCCCTGGGCTCTGACAGATTGCTGCTGCAGGTAAGGAGAGGGAGGCTCTGGGGTCCGAAAAGGGGGGTCTGACATGAAGAACAGCCTGGTGAAAGTGCTTTTTGGAATAGCCAAACCCTGAAATAGGGGTCGTGAGGCTTCAGGGGCTTTGGAAGATCATAAATTTGCAGCCTCCAGGCTCGGGGTTTAATAGAGTTGTTGCATTAGGCTGAGCACTAATAAGGGGGAAAGAGGGCTGATTAGCTTTAGGAGCAGCTTTAATTGCCATTTGGGTGGGGAAAGTGAGGAAAAAGCCCCCAATGAGCTCGCTGTCATTTCAGAGGGTGATGGCAGAACACAGAGCTCAAGGTGCACACTGGAGCTTCTGCCTGAGCTGAAGATGCAGCTCCTTCAGCTGAGGTGGGACAGGAACACAAAGAGCCTCATCATCCACAGCACCCGACCAAGCCACCTTCTCCTGCTTTCCCAAATCAGGCAGAGGAGGATTCATGGGATCAGGAATCACCTTCCTCATCCCCTCAGTAACTTCTGGGCAAATCACTGCAACAAAACACAGGGTTTGTGATGAAACAACTACTCCAACCTTCGAGGAGAGCAGACTGTGCCCACATGGCCTTTGTGCCAGAAGGATGGACTCTGGAATTCTGACTGGAGCAAGCCAGGTGTCTCCAACCCTCTGGTTAACACCAGACCAAGGGCTGAGCCCACCCTTGCATAGGACAGGAGTTCCAGGAGGGGACCACTTTGCAGCCACCTCTCAGGAGTGGCTTTGCTGAGTGGTGACACTGCAGGGCCACAGCCAAGAAGGTGAAATTCCCATCCCTGAGGGTGTCCAAGGCGAGGTTGGAGCAACCTGGGACAGGGGAAGGTGAACCAAGATGAGCTTTAAGGCCCCTTCCAAGCCAAACCATTCCCTAATTAGCAAATTCATGAGATCCCCTCTGCTCGAGTTGAACTGAGTCACAGGAGCTTATTCATCACTAAAACACATCCAAAGTCTCTGTTTCACTCCTAGGATGACTTTATCTCACGGTGCCAGGAACTGCAACACCCTGGCAAGAGCCTTGAGAAAGAAGTTGTGTTTCAGCAAGACACTCAGGACTTGCAAAACCTGCTCAAACAAGCAGGAGGCAGAGCCAGAACTCTGCTGAGCCTTCAGGTCACCCAGTGGAGCGTTTGGGCTCAGCTTAGCCCAGCAGGCCAGGCTTGATTTGCTAAGGGAAAAAATCCCCAGGCTGCTCCAAAAACACTGGGGAAGGCTCAGCATCCCTGAAAAGCAACTCAGAGCCAGGACCAGGAAGGTTTTCAGGCTTTCCTTGGAACTCAGAGACTCTCCTGAGTTTGTTCCCCCTTCCCCTTGCCTGGAGGGTGGTCACAACCCCCGAGCTCTGGTCATTTTTGGCATCTCTTTGCAGCCCTGAAATGGCACACAGGGCACGAGCTCTGATTAGGAAAAGCTGTTTCACAACGAAATGCAGTTACAGGACAAGTGGTGGATTCTGCCAGGAAGTTTATTTGGGGTTTTTGGTTGTTTTTTTTTTTATTTAAACTAAAATAAAGCAGAAAAAGATGTGATTTTCATTGCTGGTGAAAAGGGTTGGATTTGCACTCAAAGGCAGCCCAGGAGTGTGAAATGAGCTGGGAGAACTGATTGCCTTATCTGATCATTTTCTGCAGTCCCCTCGATTTCTTCACCTCCTCATCACAGCAGCAAGAACTCAGAATTACCTTTTTGAAGGATTTGACGTCAGCTTGGCTGCAACTCAGGATATCTGACCTAAGAACCCTTTAATTTTGACAATTCTTATTTCTCCCCGAAGATCTTTCAGTAGAAAAACCTCAGTTTCCTACAGGAATTTTCAAGGACTGAAAAACATTTAACCAAAATCCCTCTGGGAGAGGTCAGGAACCAGCATGGTTAGGAAGTCCCAGCAGGGGTTGGAGCTGAAATTTCCATCTGCAGATGAGGACACCATGAAGAACAACTCACCCTTGGCTTGGGTTGTCTTCCCACCTCTGATGGTGTCATGGGTTGTTGGATTATCCCAGGAGCTCTTAAAAAAGCCATCTGGGTTTAAACACCCACCACCCAACCAGTGAAAACACATCAGCTAATGCAGAATTTGGGAGGAATGGGGGAAAGGAAGGAGATTTGTGCACTGATGGTGGTAGAGAGGAGGTAAAGAACCTCTAAACCCAACCCTCCTTTAGTTAAAGCATCACTGACTTCAGCCTAAGAGTCAGCAGCTTCTCCTGACAGCTCCAACTCATCCTGGAATCATGGCATGGTTGGGGTGGGAAGGCACCTCAAGATCATCCAGTTCCATGGGTATGGACACCTTGGACAATTCCAGGGATGGGGCAGCCACAGCTTCTCTGGGCAACCCCACCCTCCCAGCCAGGAATTCCTCCCCAGTGTCCCATCCCACCCTTCCCTCTGGCCATTCCCCCCATCCTGTCACTCCAGGCCAGTGTCCAAGATCATGTCCAAGGCATGTGCCAGATCATGGCACGTGCCAGCATTTTACCCCCCCTTCCCCCCCAGAGGGAAAAGACCATCCAAGCAACGAGGAATCCTCTTCCATGGGAAAGGAAACAAAAATGTTCTGCTGCTTCCAACACCAACCCTGCGAGTCCCCATGGCAGGGTCTCCAACACCCCCCGTGAAGGTCAATGCCCCGGCAGCGACCAAGCCCAGGGCTCTGTGGTTTCAAAGCAAACACAAGGCTTGACACCACCAGACAATGTTCTCTCCTTCATTTATCTTGGCCAGGCAAGGCCGTGCACGCTTGATTAATTCTGTTTAGGGGAGAGGCAGTGAATTCCAGGCCACGGCGCTCTGCAGGGACGTGGGGATGGAAACCATCACGGCTTAGCACGCGAGGAAGGTCCTCTCCAGGGAGGTGTCCAGAATCCCTGAACCCTTCCCAGGGCACAGCTGGTGGCACCAGACCTTCAGTGGGACTCGCTAAAAGTGCAAAGGATAAGGCTGGGAAAGATTTCAGGCAGTGCCAGTCGCAAAGAGCTCCAAGCACAAAAGACCTTCCCCGCTCGTGTAGAAAAACAGCCCTTTTGGAAGAGCCTCCTGTGAGTCCATACACTCATTTACACTCTGTTGTTATTGTTAGACATGTTCTTCTCCGTTGGTGATGAAATCCATATGTCTGCTTTCCCCCCTCGTTCTTTCTCCAGTGCTATCTGAGGCTTTGATTTATTTCCTGGCTTTCCAAATTGATTATTCAGAGCCATAGAGGAGGGAAAACACGATACTGGAGAGCCAGAGACAAAGCCATAAGCAAAAACAAAGAGGAGGGGGGAGAAAAAAGAGGGGCTGCAGTGCCAAGTCTCACACATCTGTAGTGGGGGAAAACACGGAGCTGCTCTCCAAAGCCAGGCAGACAGGGATTTATTGGGCAAGCTGCAGTCAACTAAACTTCTTGGGCAAGGGTTAAGAAACGGAGGAGCCCATCTTATAAACACTGGAGCACATACTTAGCTTGATTTCAACATCAAAGCTGCCTCACAGGAGCAAAGCCACGGAGGGGGTGTTTGCAGGGCACCAGGGCTTGGGGTTCCAGTCCTAAAAGGCTGAGGAGGCTGGGATTCTGGGAGCAAGGATTAAAAATAACCAGCCCACAGCAAGCTGGCGAGGAGCTCTTGGCAGCTGGAAGGCTAATAATAATAATAATAATAGTGAAAGCCCCACGTAAATTAAAGCGTTGTATTGTACGTGCGAGGGATGCTCAAGGGGTTGCTTTGCCAGAGAGAGTCTCGCTGTTGGGACCTTGGTTGTGCATCAGCCCCTCACTGCACACCCAGAGAGGAGAAAACAGCTTGATTTGCCTCCACCTTCTCACCCAAGAGGAGCAGGATGACTGCAGGACCAGCTCTGACATTCCCAGTGTGGTCTCCTCTTCCCTGATGGGTTGTTTCTCCTCTAGCAGTGCCTGGTCCAGCACGTGGGTGGAGCAAGAAGTTAATTATGGGAAGAGAAATTCAATGTATGACTTATCCACCTGGCAAAAGCCAAGCTGAGCACCTGTCCTATTCCCCTTGTGGCTGAGAAGACATTCCCAGGAACCTCAGCCTCGCTGCAGGAAGAGAGGATCTCATCCTAAATATTCCTACCCCAACTGGGAGCCACCTCACCCTTCGAGTTGTCGTCTTCAGGAAAAGCTCAGGGGGAAAAAATATGCTGGAGAAAGTCCCAAAATGCACTTTTTAATGTGGATTCCCACCTCCTTCCCTATGGAAGAGAGGGAAAGCCTCAGCCATTCCTCCCCTCACCCACCTCCTGCCAGCTCAGACCGAGACTAACTCTTTGAAACGTGAAATTTGAGCTGGAAAAGCTTATAGACAGCAAAAAAAACCCCAAAAAAGTGAGGAAAAACCCACTTACCCACGACTTGCAACTTTCCTGTGGGAAAATTAGCGTTTTTTTTTTCTTTTGGTGGAAGGATGTCCAAAAAGGGATTTTTCCCATAACTTGCTCTCTTTCAAGACTTGCTGCAGTTGCAGCCAGTTCTATTCTAAAGCTCTTCGGTTTCCAGTCTTGGGCTGGGAATATAATAAAAATAAGCTTTTTTGGAAGAATTCTGCTATTGCTAACCCCTTCAAGAGCTGACTTGAGGACCAGCATGAAGAGCCATTAGTAGTTTTTCAATGGGAGATGGAGCAGCAGAGATTAAAAGTGTCAGCAGGAGCTTTGGGGAAGAGTTGAGCTCCTGTTCCCTTCCCCGAGCGATTTCTTTCTCTGTATTTCTCAGAGACAAATTATGAATTGCTCTCAGAGAGAAGAGAAACCCTTTGCAGGTGTCTCTGCTGTTCCATGTCCCCTTCAGGTGTGGTCTGGCAGGCTTTGAGGAGCTTGATCACTTCTTCAGCCACCTCTTGCTCCCTCTGTCCCAAACCAGGTGTCCAAAAAACCAACCCTGACAGATGTGTTGGTTTAAAGGTAAACTGGTGGGAGAAATGAAGCCAGCCCAAGAGAGATTACAAGTCAGAATTACTGAAAATAAATATAATAATACAGAAAAAAACTGGTTTTAACCTATAAAAATAGATGTATAACTCAACACCTTGGGGCAGGACCAGGATGGTGCTCATTGGCCCCTGTGCTGAGCCCCACGTGGGCCCCCTGAGGGCAGAGTAAAAGCAAAGGAAACCTGTTGGTGAGGATGATGGTCCCAGTCCTGTTGGGGTTCTGCTCCTCCTCTGGATCCCACCAGTGGCACCAGAAGTCCCAAACCCCAAGATTATCCACGCTCAGGTTCAGGTGGGAATGCCCAGCACCTCCACAGGGCAGGGAGTTCCACAGTGGGTGATTTAACTCTGTGAGCCCTGGGATATTTTGGGATCTCTGGTGGCCCAGGAGCAGAGATGACCCCTCAGGTGGGTGTGAAGGTGCTGATGCCTCCCCAGAGGGGAGTTGTCCCAGCTCAGTCCCTGGGGTGAGGACAGAAACACTCCCCTGTCCCGCAGAGCTCTTTAACACCCCCCCTGTACCCTGAGGTGCCAGGTGTGCCCTGGGCAGCTGCTGCCAACCACCCATCATGGACAGCCCACCAGGAATGGCACAGAGGGTGGAGAACACACAGTGTTGGTCACACCCACCCTGTGACAAACTGGTCCTGGTCCCTGCAACTGGCACAACACACAAACCTTCTAATGGGAGCTGGGAAGAATCCCTCTCCTTGTTTCTTTAGCTCCTTTCAGGTAGGGGGAGGTCCCACCAGGGGGTTGTGGTGACCCTTTGGAAGGAGCAGTGCAGGAGAGGCAGGTTCTGCTGGTTATCACACAGCAGCACTTGCTTCTTCCTTCCACCAGCTCATTGTGGACAAGGCAGAAAGCCCCATTTCCAAGATTTAATAGGGATGAAGCACTCACAGCTCAGACTTGGGAACTCTCCATCCCATTGCTCCCCCTGGAAATGAGCAGCAAACCAACAGGGGTTGACAAGAGTCCCACTTCCATATTTCAAGGGAAGTCACATCACTTTGTTAGGGATTTCACCAACTTGTTTAGAAGTTCCTCCCCACATCCATTCACTGAAAACCCAAGGCAACCCATGTGAGTCAGGTTATGCACCATGTGCTTGCTCCATAACAAAAAGAAAAGGGCAAGAATGCAAATCCGACCACAAAAAGAAATTAGGGGATTCTTCAAGTCAGAATCTTGTTTTCCTGGGGTGGTTGAAGTGACAACCTCACAGCACTGCATTCCAGCCAAACCCAAGGCACGTTTGCTGGAGCAGCTGATCTCAGACAGTCGATACCAGGGGACCAGATCAGCACAAACTACGAGCACCAAGGAATGTGGGGCATTTTTATCCCCCAAACCCCTGAACTTCCTTCCTCCTCTCTTGAGCTGTCTGGGTTTTCAGCACTTGGTACCACATTGCACCCTCCGAGCTGGCAGGAAGATTAAAGGAGTCTGAGCCCTTGTCTTCCCAGAGCATTGCAAAGGGCTCATGTCACAGCAGATCCCTCCCCCCCCACCTATCACTGATTATCAGGGAAAACTGAATGGCTTGGAACCAGGAAAGTCCTTTTTCCCCCCATTTTCAGATGGTCTCCACTTACAATCTCCAGTGTAACACTAAACCTCTCTCTCCAGGAGCACAAGCCCCGCTGGGCATCTCAGCTCAGCAGGCAAGGACTGTCCTGCCCCAGGCAGACAGAAATTGGGGATCCAGCCTGAGCCAGGGAGATGCCTCGAGCTGTGATAAGGCACAGCAGAAGGAAGGCAGAGCCCCTGGGGTGTGCAGAACCAGAGAAGCCTCCCAGCTGGAGGAGAGAGGAGGCTCAGGGCTGAGAGCTCTTGCAGGAGAAAACATCTTCCCTTGTTGAGCCAGTAAACAGTAACCTGAGAGGGGCTGTGGTTGCTGAGGGGTGCCAGATAACACCCTCAGACATCACCAGGACCTCCACCCGCCCTTCCCCGATGGCTTTCCCAGAAATCCAACCTTTCCTCCAGGCATTGTTTCAGTTTTTCTGCAGAAGGGCTTGGTTGCTGTTTTGCTGCAGAGAGAGGGTTGCAGACACACTTCTGCTCCCACGCTGGTGGCCACCCACCCTCTGCTCCTCCACCAGCCCTGGCCTTTGCCATGGCAGTCCTGCAGCATCCCAAACACCCACGATATGAAACACAGGGTACCAGCAGCATTCAAGTTCACCAGCCCTCACCCAGGGAAGAACCATGAGTAAATAGACCTTCCATCCCTCAAAGTGGCCAAGGCCAGGGCTTGGAGCAACCTGGGCTAGGGGAAGGTGCCCCTGCCCATGGCAGAAGATCAGAACAATATAACCTTTAAGATCCCTTAAACCCCAATCTGTGATCTTATGCTTCTATAAAGACAAGCTTGGGATAGACAAGAGGGAGTCTGCAATGCAGAGGCACAAGCAGACACCAGTGCTCCCAGTTCCCACCCCTGAGGCCTGGCCAGCCTGGGAATACCAGGAATTCTGCCTGTTCTGTGGCTTCTTGCCAGCACTCCAAGCGATCACGTTTCGGGGGCTGTGCTCCCTCCCCAGCTCCGAGCTGCCTGTGCACATTCCCAAACAAAGCATTACACCATGTGAAAAGCAGGCACAAGCCCTGCAGAGCCCATCCCGCTGGCTGGGACAGGAAATATCTCCCATCAGCTCAGCTAATCCTCCACCAATACAATGAGAAATGATGTCCAACGGCCGCCAAAAGATTATTAAGGGCAGAACAAAAACACTGCACCGCCCATGGCCCCCGAGCCAAAGGCAATAAAAGGGGAAACACAAAGGGCAGCCAGTGGCTGGAAGGAGGAGGGGGCGAGGAGAAGCAGCAAACAACAGGCAGGGCCTTCAGCAAAGCCCCAGAGATGGAGCATTTACGGAATCAGGGAGTAGGATCAGAGTGTTTTGGCTTGGAAGGGACCTTAAAGATCATCTCCTTCCACCACCAGCTGCCACTAGACAAGGTGGCTTCAAGCCTTGGACGCTTCCAGGGATGGGAATTCAGGTGGATCCAGGATGTAAAAACCTCACCTCAGCTCCCCAGGGGACAATAGGATTCCTTTTGCTGCACCAGTGCAGCTATTTGGCTACAAAAAAAGGATACCCAGGCCAGGGTTTGAGTTTCTGGCACATCCCAAAACCTTCCTCCAGCTAAAGAGGAGCTTCTCATACCAGGAGGCATCACCAGCAAGGTCCTGCTGGGCATCCCCCCACAGAAACTCTAATTTCCCCCTTTTATCAGCACATTCAATGGACAGAGGGGCTTGAGTTGCAAAGATGGGACTAGAAAAGCCATTTGCAAATGCTTTGCTGGTGACATTCAGCAAACTGATGCTGCTCAGATATTTCAGCTCTGGGATACCTGTGATGGCTGTAAAATCTCAGAACAATTTGGGTTGGAAGGGATCTTAAAGACTTTGTTTTTCCAACCCTGTGCCATGGGCAGGGACACCTTGCACTAGACCAGGGTGCTCCAACCTGGCCTGGGACACTTCCAGGGCTGGGGCAGCCACAGCTTCTCTGCCCAACCTGTGCCAGGACCTGCCCACCCTCCCAGGGAAGGATTTCTTCCTTTTGTTGAATCTAAATCTCCCCTCTTTCAGTTTGAACCCCCCAAGACACCTCAATATCAGCTGACTCCCCCCAGAATCCTCACCCAACCAGATCTGAAGGCGACCCAGCTTCTTCCATCCCATTGTGCTGCCAGGGGTTTGCAGAAACACCTGGGGAGACCCAGGGACCAATAAAAACTTGGTTCCTGATTCCAGCACAGCCAAACTCCTGTTGAATCCATCAATAAAATTGGGTTGTTCCCTCCCAGTCCAGCAGAACACATGGACATGTGAGACAGGCTGTGGCTGGGCCCCCTTGGTGGCACCACAATCCTGCTAATAGTGATAATACTAATTGAGGATGTTCCCTCCCAGAAAGTTTGGAGCCTGGAGCAGAGGATTATCATGATCCCTGATTCCTGTGGCTCGGAGGGGCTCACCCAGAAGTCCCACACAGACTGCAGCAGTGCTGGGAAGGAGCTCAGCATCCCAATTCCCACAGCTCCCACGTGCCAGAGCCCAGCACTGCTCTCCCTGCACCTTCCCCACCCAGGTTTGGAGACTCAGGCTGTCTTTTAGAGGGAAGAGTCCTGCAGCTGCTCACGTTACCATCACATCCTCCAGTTTCATAAACCCCCCAGGCCCTCCACATCAAAATCTGCTTTATGACAACTCCCAGCCCAGACATGTGAATCTCTGCCCACAGGACACTGAAAACATGTTGTTCAAATCCTGTGGGGACATTCAAGTGGCTGCAGCAAAAGTGAAACACCCAACACAAGGTCTTTGCCTTCAACATCCTCAAACAAATCCTTCAACAGTGTCACCTATCCCAGATTTTGGGGATTATATTCCAGCAGTGACTTGGCAGATTTTCCACGTGAGTAATCCTTGGGGAGGTGGCACGGAGGGACTGAAAATCCTCCCTGCCAAGACCTGCCACAGGCAGAGGGAGGCAGAGCAGCCCAATTCCCAATTTTCCAGGGGCACAGAGGAAACTGGAGGCTGTGCCAATCGTGATGCTCTGGGTGCCCCTGGGCAACTTCCTTTGCTCCCAGTTCAAACCCCAGCCAGCTGTCCCCTCCCCTAAAGCTTCTGCTCCTGTCACACAGAATCCTTTTCTCCTGGGAGGCTCAGGAAGAGGCTGGTTCCCAGGGAAGGCTCCTCCCTGTTACACTGTCAGAGTTATCCCAGCACTTTTAGTGCTCAAAACAGCTTGGCCATTTGGGAATTGCTTTGGTCCCCAAGCCTGGTGGCTCCTCAGCCACTTTCACCAGTTCCAAGCTCCCAAAGTGACCACTGGAGACAGGAAAGGTGCCACCTTTGTCATTGTCCCTCACTCCTGAAGGTGCTTGCTAGCCTAGAGAGGGATTAACATGCAGGTATTAATAAGCACATAAATCACATTTCACTTCAATCCCCACCATCCCAACCTGCCCCAGCACCTCAATGTGGGGCCTGAGATCCCAGTTTATCCATCCCAGCAGGACACTTGTCTTTTTATTTGCGAGACAAAACCCCCAGAGAGCCAAGGCTAGGTCAGCTCCAAACCCTCGCAGGCCCAGCTGTGGGCTGGCCCCTGTTCCTTCCTCCTCTGTTTATGCACCTGGGGATTTATGTGCAACCCTTCCCGGGACAAATCAGAGCCAGGGGTTTGCTCCCCACCCAGAAGGGAGGGGGTTTCTCTCCAAAGCTGATCCCCTCCCTGACTGGCAGCACTGACACCCCAATTCCCTCTTCTACCATCCACAACCTCAGGGATTATGAAACACTTTGGGTTTGAGTGGAGGGGTTTTGTTTTTTTTTTCAGGCCTGGCAAAATCTCACTTAATAAAGTTTGCTGTTTTGGCAGCCAACCCTTAACAACTGCTCTGTGTCTGCTTTTCTCCTGCTCACATTTACCTTTCCACAGCAGCCTCCTGATCCAAGAGCTTCCCAAGTTAGGGAAAGGTCCACAACGTGGTGCCAACAACCTGCAAGCTCGAGATAGCCAAGTTTACTCTTCCCCATCCTCATATCTGGTTACGCAGCAGGAAAGGCAATTAAATCACCTGGGGGAGAATAAATCACCACAAATAGCCACTATTCCTTGACATTGACTTGTTTTCCTCTGGGCCACAGCGAGCCCTTGAGTAAATATTAGGGAGAAAAACCCTAGGATTCAATTTCCAAAGGGTTTCTGGAGTGCCCACAAGCAACACAGGGCACAGGGGCAGAGTTTCCTCCCATTGACGCTGCCACATGTTTATTTGCAAGATGATCACAGGGCAGATTGATGGGAATTGGGCTCTGTTTATGCTGGACTTGCCCAAATTCCTAACTCTGGCTCTATTAAACAGGCTGAAGCCCGAGGCAGCACAAATTCCATTAATGGGGGATCACAGAAGCCAACAGAAGCATGCATGGCAATTCGGGGTGCTTTTTATTCCCAAACAGCTCACCTGCTGGAATATAAAGCTTAAACTCTCCACACGGGTCTGCAGGAACATGGAATTGGCACACAGGTCGATTTGGAACTGTCTGGAACAAGGAAAAGCATCACTGGAGGACCCTCTGCTTATTATTCCTGGTGATTGAGCTCCCACTCTGTGCCCAGTTGCTTCTCCCCTCCCAAGAGTGGTGAAAAAAGCTCTCCCACCCTGAATGCAGCCCTGGAAGAGGTTCAGAACATGAGTGTGGTAAAGCAGGAGCAGCAACACCAGTGACCCAGCAGCTGTTTCTCTGGGAGACTTTTCCAAAGCAATGCTCATCTTCAAACAACCTCCCACGTCCCGAGCGCTCTCCCCAGTTAAGATCCCACTGCCCATTTCTTGCAGGAATCACTGCATTTTCCGTGAACAGAGGAAACCCAACCCCCACGTTGTGCCCGCTCCCTGTGTGTGGTCAGTGATGCTCTGCTTTCCACTCCTGCTCAGCCTGGGCAGGCTCAGAGGGCAGTGCCAGCTCCTGCACTGCCCAGCCCAGCTCTGCCCATTCACATGGCATTAATTAAAGGGTGATTTCCATTTGGCCTCTCTTAAATCCTTTGCTCCCTTCTCACCCTTTTATTTCCAGGTTAACAGCATCTCTCCAAGGAGGAGATGGGCTGGTTTTCTCTCTGGCTTGGGCTGGTTTTCTCTCTGGCTTGGGCTGGTTTTCTCTCTGGTTCCCCCCTCCTTTAGTGCCACCAATGCCCACAGATGTCCCCTCAGTGCCACCCCAGCTGGCCTTGGCACACCTCCTGCCTCCATCCCATCACCATCCTGCTGGGATCCAAGAGCCCTTTGTCCTGGGGCCACACACATGGCCCACATCCCACCCTGATATCTCACCTCTGGGAGGTTCCTACAGGCAAGGGGGAATGGCTTGAAACAGAGATTTAGGTGAGAGATCAGAAAGAAATCCCTCCTTGGGAGGGTACCCAGAGGAGCTGTGGCTGCCCCTGGACCCCTGGAAGTGTCCAAGGCCAGGCTGGACAGGGCTTGGAGCACCCTGGGCTGGTGGAAGGTGTCCCTGTCCCTGCCCATGGCAGGGGGTGGAACAAGATGATTTTTAAGGTCTCTTCCAACCCAAACCATTGTGGGATTCTCTGATTCCTGAGCCTGGAGGTGGAAACACCCTCCATCCTCCCACTGTGCCTGTGCAGAAAAACTTTCCTGCCCCTCTTTCCCTCCCTTCCTGCCCCCCTTTCCCTTTCTCCCTGTCCCTCTTTCCCTTTCTCCCCTCTTTCCCTTTCTCCCTGACCCTCTTTCCCTTCCTCCCTGGCCCTCTTTCCCTTCCTCCCTGCCCCTGAACTCCAGGCTATGACACTTCCTCACCTCACAGTGATGATTCCCCTGCCTGGAAACAGCAAATTTCTGCATCATCCCCTTTGGGAAAAGCACCTCAAGAAAATCTCTGGGAACAAATCCCCCCCCCAACAGCATTGACTCAACACAATGAGCACAAGCCCTGTGAGCCAAGGAGAGCAGGGCTCCAGCCCCAGCTCCAAGGTATTCCAGCCATCCTGCACTTGAGAGGAAGCCGTGGGATTTATTTGTATCACACAATGATGAAATAGCTCCTAATCCAACAGTAACTAAGGAGGATGTTAAGCCACAGCCAGTAAATGAGGTCTTTTGAATCGGCAAGCCCAGAGAACTCGTATTTGAGATTTAAAAGGGACCTGGCCAGGGAGTGCTCTGGATCATTAATGTTGACTTTTAATAAGCCTTTGGAACACGGAGGGCTGGAAGAAAGCTTAGGTTGTGCCAGAGTTTTAAGAGGATAGAAACAGGATGACCCACGTAATTACCCACCTGTGACCCTGACTCCTATCCCAGGTGAAATAATGGAACAGCTGTAAAAGAACTTCATTAATAAAGCATTAAAGGAGGGTAACAGCAAATGCCAACAGCTCGGGTTTATAGGAAGCAGATTTGTCACTGAGTTGAGAAATTGTTTTGGAGTTGAATATGTTCCTTAAGCTTTTGGGCTGGAGTAAAAAGTGCACAGAGTTTACACAATTTAAAGCCAGCTGAGGCCTTACAAAAACCTCAGCCTGCAGAAGGGCTACCAAAGCAGTTAGAGAATCCCAGCAAGCCAGGAAATTGTGGGCTAAGGTGCTCAAGTCATTCTTGAGTCACCACACGTTATGGGAAAGGCACAACTGCATGAGGGAAGGGAAAGGAACAGCCCCAGCAGGAATTTCCCTGGTGGCAAGAACTCAACCCTGCTCTGGATTTCCTTGGCTCGACTCTTCCACCCCTGAGAAGCTCGTGGTCTTTAATTAGTTTTGTCATTGATTTCTTTGGCTCCCAATCCACGAGGAGGAACACCAGGGGTGCTCCCTGGTACACCCCAAAAGCTGGGATGTTCTGGAACAGCAACACGAGCCAGGACAGAGCAAGACTGTCTGCTGAGGGACCAGTAAATTCATGACATATCCAAAGGGTTTGGGTTTTTGCCCGAGGGTAAGAGGAGAAATATGGGGGGAAAGAGCTGCTGGTTGTGTCACCTTCTGGAGTGAAGCAATGGGTGATGAACAGCCAAACATGGTAATGCTTTTGGGGTCCATGTCACTCAGAGGATGCCCCTCATCTCCAGCAGCATCAGGGAAAAGCCACTTTTCCAACCTAAAAGCCAAAAATCCCCTGTCACCTTCCCCCCCGATTTATGCCAGCTCCAGGTGGGGCTGCAGGAAGGTGGGCAGAAAAGCCACTTTTCACCCTAAAATTCCTAATACACTGAATTCATGTTGGGTACCACCCCCTCTGCCAGGGCTGGGGCACCCTGGCCATCCCAGGGCCAGAAAGAGGGGCTGGCAATGAGTTCAAAATGCCCCTGATGGTCATTGCTGAGCCTTTCTGACTTCACCCCAGTCACTGTGCTGCTCTGGGGAGTGAAGAACACCAGGGATTTCTCCACATCTTGTGGGTTCTGGAGGGTGGGAATGAATTCTCTGGCTGTGAGTTATTTGGGTATCAGCAAACCCAACCCAGCAGTGGTGAAGCCATTGAGCAATACAAAACCCCCTTGCTGGAGGTGGGGCAGGATGACACATCTGGAGGTCAAGGACCATCAAGAATTGCAGATCCTCCTCGTGGTCATGACAAGTCTGCTCAGAGATGTTCCCAAAACTCAGGAACTTGTGGAAAAGGCTTTGCATTCCCTATCTATGTTTGGTTTCACACCTTGGACACAAAATTCATGAACACAAAATGCCAAGTAAACCCCAAAACCCCTCAGAAGAAGAGCTTGTTGACCAGTGCCATTGTTGTGTCCCACCACCACGTTGTGTCTTCCTAAAGGTGTATCTCAACATGAGCTTTAAATTGAAGGCCAAGGGTTGGACTTGATGGTCTTTGTGGGTCCAGCTCAGGATATTCCATGGGTCCATGGCTCTATGAACTGATCCTTGTGAGGTCTCAGGGTTGGAAGAAGCAGGAAGGGCAGAGTGAAGGATGGATCCCAAAGCCTGAATGCTTCCCAAAGGTGTCCATGGTGGTGAAGGCTCTTTACTCCAAGAACATCTCTGTGATTCCATGTGTGGTCCTCAGCTCTGCTAAAGCCCACAGAAAGATGTGGATCTGCTGAGGAGGCCACAGCGGTGCTCCCAGGGCTGGAGCTCCTCTGCTCTAGAGCCAGGCTGGGAGAGCAGAGAGAAAAGACTCCAGGGAGACCTCAGAGCCCCTTCCAGTGCCTAAAGGGGCTCCAGGAGAGCTGGAGAGGGACTTGGGACAAGGGATGGAGGGACAGCACAAGGGGGAATGGCTTCCCACAGCCAGAGGGCAGGGTTAGATGGGATGTTGGGAAGGAATTATTCCCTGGGAGGGTGGGCAGAGAAGCTGTGGCTCCCCCATCCCTGGGAGTGTCCAAGGCCAGGTTGGAGCACCCTGGGCTGGTGGAAGGTGTCCCTGCCCATGGCAGTGGGTTGGAAGTGGATGATCTTTAAGGTCCCTTCCAACCCAACCCATTGTGGGATTCCACAAATCTACAACCCCCTCCCAAAAAAGCCTCCATTTCACTCCCAGGCCTTTCCAATCCTGCTCCTCCATGAACAAGTGCAGGAAGAGCAGCAGGAGGAGAAGGAGGAGGAGGAGGAGAGACCTCGTTCAAAACCATAGAAGGGGAAATTGCAAAAAATTACCTAAACCTTTAGGAACATATTTATATTTTGATTTCATGTAATATTACTTCCTGGTTTCCAGCACATATTCCCTGGGCGTCCCCTATCAAATATCAGGCAGTATTAAATCACTGAGCCCTGATCCCCGTAGCTCTCAGAAAAACATCTGTACTAATTTGTTGGTTTTCCTTAACACGAGGGCCAGCTGAACTCCTCCAGGGCTCGGCCAAGTGAGATCGCTGACAGATGCAGAATAGGAGTGCAAAGCTTTTTCCCTTTATTAAAAATAAGGTTCCCCCCTCCGAGCCCTGGGCTCGTCGTTTGCCAGAGTGATGAAATGACACGCGGCAACCTTGATCCTGCAGTGTTGTGGAGACCAAACCAGGGTCTTACCTCATGCAAATGACTCCTGACAGCACAGCCAAGGCCTGGCCAACAAGGTGAGGGGTCTGGCAAGGGGACAGAGCCCTTCCCTGCTCAGGGTCTCTCCAGGCTCTCCAAGGGGAAGAGTTATTTGAGTTCATCGACCTGGGAACGCAGCAGATCTGGCTCCCTGCTCAGCACTTTGGGGAGCTTCTCTGTGTTGAGGACCAGCTTTGCTGCAGCAGCTCAGCACAAGTTTATGTCCCAAATCATCAAGGGTTGGGGGAATAAAGGCCAAAACTCCACCAGGGATGAGCCAGCACCGTCCTTGGAGAGCAGCTCCCAACGCTTTCCAAGGTAAAGTGGGTGGCCCAGGTAAGCTGCAGGAGCACGTGGGAATGAAGGGCAGGTTTCCCTTGAAACAGTGTCATTTTCCTAAGAAAAAGCTCCTTGCCAAATTGAGAAGAGTCCCAGGCAACAGCACAAGAGGTGGTTTGCTCCTTGTCTGGTGGGCTCGTGGATGCTCCTCTTGTCAGAACTTCCCCACCTCGCACGAGATGAGGAGGTATCAGAGGACACCCTTGATTTTATGGGAATATTATCCAAGTGCCATCCAGGAATAACCTCAGCCACCCCAAAAGCCTCACCACAGGAGCCATTCCCACCCTGTGCCAGCCGCTGGGGCTTCCCAGTGGGCATTTCCCTGCAGGAAATTCCCTGCCCAGGGAGCTGGAAATGCAGGAAAGGCCCCAAAGCCCCATCCCTGGGATGAATCCCAGCCCAGGGCACTGGGCAGCCCATTGACAGGCTCTCTCTGCTTCCAATAAACCTTTACAGCCTGTCAATGCACCAAATCCTACACAATAAAATGGGGGTCATAAAAAAAGCCTTGCAGTGCCAGTGTCTTTTTTATTTTTATTTTTCACCCCCTCTTTTTAATTTGAGGACAGCTGGGAGGGGCTGATTCACAAGCCAAGTTCGTAAGTGTTTTGGGTTGTTTTTTTTTTTTCTGAGGAGAAAAAAAATGCCTTTAAATTACAATGGGAATTTTTAGAGCCTCCTTTTGGGGAGAGGAGCCATTTTCAAAAGTGACTTCATTTCCAGAGCTGGCTCTCCTCCCAGTATTTGAACAAACAAGGAAAGAAGAGTTCAGAAAGGAGATGAAGGTTTCAAATTCGAACCCAGCCTTTAGAATTCCAGGCAAATTTTGGGCTGGTTTATCTTCTCAGGCTGCCAAACCCTGAAGCTCATCCCTCTGGGCAGAGATGCCCCTGGGCAGCATCACCTCCAGGAGGCATTTAATGCACAAAGAAGGGAGCTGAGGATGCTCAGCCCGCAAATCCAGACCATTTAATGCACAAACGAGGGAGCTGAGGATGCTCAGCCGGCAAATCCAGACCATTTAATGCACAAAGAAGGGAGCTGAGGATGCTCAGCCGGCAAATCCAGACCATTTAATGCACAAAGAAGGGAGCTGAGGATGCTCAGCCCGCAAATCCAGACCATTTAATGCACAAAGAAGGGAGCTGAGGATGCTCAGCCGGCAAATCCACACCTCTAACCCCGCAAAGCTTTTACCTGCGCTTTTACCCGGGTTCAGGTGGGAAAGCCTCGCTTTGCATCCCTTCCCTGGGGTGCATTTTTGGGGACAGTCTTTAAGGACCGCGTTTAGCAAGTCAAAACCCCTTTTCAAGTCCCTGTCGCAGCGAGGACATTTAAGAGCAACTCTTAAATGGAGACGCTGGGCCCGAGGAGGCTTTGGGGCAGTAAAATCTCTTTATTCCCGACTTTAAAACGCAGATAACATTGTTTTCCTCACGAGGCACGTTAGGAGATAAATATGCTGCCCGAGATTAAGAGGCTCCACAGCATCCCCAGCCCAATCCCCAGTCCCACCGAGGGCTGCTTGGGGCAGTCTGTAATTCTTGGATATCGGGAAAAGCTTTCCTTGGGAGGAGCAGGGATGTGATAAAACTCCTCCAAAAGGAGGAATTTTCCCTGCTTGGATTGTCCATTCCCCCTGAGCCTTGGAGGGAGCCCTAAATCCCGGGGGGCTGAGGGAGGGGAGGATCCCCCCGGAGGGTGCAAACAGCTGGAGCTGCAGCCAGATGTTCCCCGGGTCTCTTCCCCTCGCACCGGTGTTTGAGGAAAGATAAGTCACTAATGAGCGCTGTTTTAATGACTCTTGGCAGGGAGAAGGAGCAGCCCCAGTGCCTGTTCTGGATGCTGTTCCCAGGCTATCCGTGGTCCCAGGGGTGGCTCGGGGGATGCACAGAAGGAAAAAGCTGCTTTCCAAGCTGCCTAAACTCGATGTTCATGCCCAAGACGTGACGGGCTGGCTGCTGCAGTTGCACAGCTCCACCTCTTCATTTTCAAGTGGGTTTTTAATGTTCCTGGTGAAAGGGTTGATGGGGAGCCACGTTTGAATGGCTGCAAGAAACAGGGAAGGCTGCTCTGCTGTGACACAGGTGACACTCTGGTGGCCTCTGTCCAGCCTGCTTTCCCACAGCATCCCAAGGAGCAGCTCCTTGGAGAGCTCTGGCCAGAAAGCCAATGAGACAACCTGATGAATGCCTGTTCTCCAGGTGGCACCACAAGGAGAGAGAGCAAGGACACCTCACTCCCAACTTCTCATCCCTTCAGTCCTGCTCTCCTGTTCACCCTGTGTTACACCCTGGTGCATATTTCAATTTTAGACTTCAAACTTCGACTCTTTGACACTAGGAGGTCACATCCAGAGAAAAAGCCACACCTTTTTCTCCAAGAGAAGTCTTTTAATCTGGGGAGAAACCAGATGTTTTGGCCAAAAAGGGTTTGACAGAGACAATGTGCTCCTTCACAAAAGTATTATAAAAGATTACCAGCACTAGCAAGCATTTCTATAATAAGGACCTTTTGTTGTACCCAGCAAACACAAATTCCATGCCACTTGAGTGAGATACCCACAACTCACAGAAAATAAGTGTTTAAGGAAGAGGAAGAAAAGAGAAATTAAGGAAGAATAAAGGCACAAAGAGAAGAGAGAAAAATACAGTTGCCCCTTCGAAGTCACATGAAGAGAAGAGGCCAGGGCAAGAAGAAGCCCCTGTGGGTGCCTCTTTATGGACTCTGGGCCTCTTTATGGACTCTGCCTATTGTGGCCACCCCCTCCAGGTGGGATTTTGCTTCACTGCCCACCCACTGTCCCCTCAGCCAGAGTGGGAGTTAAGTCAGCATTTCCCCTTGGAAGGAGCAGGGAGGTTCCTGTGGGTGTAGATGCAGTGAAAGGGCACTGGAACTGCAATGGGGAGAGCAGGGTTTGGGGAATGTGGGTTTAATCCCCTCCTGTGTGACCTCAAAAAAGCCACACTGCCCCCCTCAGCCTCCCCATGGGCATGGAGATGATGGAATCCCAGATGATGGATGGCCAGCCTGCCTTACCAAGGGGTGGGAATGAACTGGTGCCTGTCCAGCTCCTTGGGATGACAGGTAGGACAGAACAGCAAACCCCATTCCATCCTCCCAGCAGCCCCTTGGCCAAAAACCTGCCTTTGCAGAGAAGATCCAGACCCCAAACACGTTATTAAGTGACGATTTCTGACAGTAGTTCAGCCACGGAGAGATGTTAAATAGCAATCCTCATGAAACTCTACTCAGCCTTTGAGGATGCTGTACATCTTCAAAGCCCTCCACCAAAACATTAACTGATTATCCCCAGGATTAATTGCTTGCAGCTGCTGGAGAGCCATGAGGTATTCAAAGCCATGGCTGGAACACCATCCATCCTCCACTGTACAGCACAATCAAGAGCTCAGAGGAAACCACTTGCAGGGAGTTCAGCTTTTAGTGCTCTTCTGGACACCTCAAAATAGGGTTTATTGTCAGAGAGAGCAGCACAGGCCTGAGCTCCCTCCTCTCCACGCAGAAGGGAAGTCATGACAGAGCCAAAGCCTTTATTTAAAAGTCAAAGTCATCCTGTGAAAACTCCTGTTTCCACCCCACCTTGGCAGAAATAGCCCCAGGCCAGAGGGCTGAAGGCACCTGGATGGTGCTGAGACACAACCAAGATGGGACTCTTGTGCAGCAAACACAGCAAAGCCCTCCAAGAGCCCCTTGTGCACTCGTCTGTCTTAATTTAAGGGTGGATTTCACTTCTCTGTCTTAATTTAAGGGTGGATTTCACCACTGCAATTCCACTTCATGTCAAAGAATTCAGGCTGCCCCAACCACTTCCCATCCAAGGCTTATGAAAACATCCCAGCCCAAACCTCTCCCACCCCAAACCAAAAGCCCTTTCAGGTACCCAGCAAACAGCTCGAGGCTTCCCGTGCCAGGTGCCACAAACAGCCTCCAAAGAGCACCTGAAATAAACCCAGAAGGGTTATTTGCACACACAATTGCTGGCTGGAACAAGTTCCTGGGCTGTTCCAGGAAAGGACACAAGGAAGGACTTGGCATCTGCAAGAAGCATTAAGGTGGTTTGTTCCCAGAGCTGCAGCCTCAGCTGCTCCCTGGTCACCACTGCCCCACTTGGTGGTTTGCCCACGTCCTCCCGTGGTCCCTGAGAAGCCCCAAACCAACCACCAAGTTCACACCACTTGACCACAGCGTGAGGCTTGGCCTGGTTAGGCTGTCTCCTCCCAAAACAGGTCACACAGCACCTGATCCTCTCCCAGCATGAACACCTGATTGCTGATCTTCTCACAGCAGGAGCACAGCACATCAGGGCAGATGTGCTATGGAAGGACAGGAGCAAGGATGGGACATGCCCAGGGCTGAAGGGCACTCAGAGCATCACCTGCAGCAACCAGCACAAACCTAAACAGAGGGCTTAATTTTGGGGCATGGGAGGCAGCAGAGGACACAAGAGCAAGGTCACAGTGGAGGGGTGAGGTGACATGCAGGTCAGGAATAGGTCAGGACTAACACACAGGCCCAGAGCAGGAGCTCTCCAGGTGCCAAAGGCCAAGAGGAAGGCAGAGCATCCAAACCTGCATCCTCCCAGGGAGCTTCCATCAGACACCGGAGAAGCCAAGCCTTGCTGGGAAAGGGGAACCCAGAGCAGGAGTGAAGACACCCTGACACATCCAGAGCAAGGCAAAGCAGCCCCTCCTTTGCTTTCACATGAAAGCTCAGTGGGCAGGGGCTCACAGGAGTTCTGGTTTCAGCTTTCCCCACGTGCTGGAGACCACCGTGCCACCATCATCATCACCATCTCCCCAGAACCCCCAGGTGAGTGCCTTAAAAAGGGGATCCCAGCAGCTTCCAGGGATCCCTTGGAGACAGCAACCCAGGGAAGGATGGGCTGGTTAAAGCTGCTTTGCCAGACTCTCCTCACCTGAGGAAAGCACCAAACACATTTCTCTGTTTGCCCCCAGTTCACCCCCCAGAAGCAGGAGGGGGGGTTGTTTTGCAAACCACATTTTAGAGGGGGGTCTGTGGGTTTATTGAGTGGTTCAGGCTCTACAAGAAGGGAATCCCACCCTCAGTGGGCTTAACTTGGTCTATGTGGATTATTTTAAGGAAACTTCACCCACACCAGTTTGGGACACGGGCTCAAGGGCTTGAACATGAAATAGGGGTTGTACTGGGAAAGGGGCACTGAGGATGCTGGTCCAAAAAGCAGCTTTCTGTGCAGCTCTGTCGCTCAGGATGTGCAGCACAGAACCTAAGGCAGGCTGTCAGCAGGCTGCATTCAAGCCTGAAAGCACAGCTTAAAGATCTCTGTGTGGGGCACCAGAGTGGGAAGAGCCAAGAGCTGCTGGGAACCAGCCCTGGAGTGGTTGGCAGAGCTACAGGTGGGCTCCCAGGGTGGGTGTGAGCCGTGCCCAGAGCCCAGGCATGGTCAGGAAAAGGCAGATCTGAGGAGTGGCCACCCCTCACCCCAAGGGCTGCAGGAGGGGCTGGGAGGAGAAAGGAGAAGGGCAAAGCACACACAGCACCTGCTCGGGCTGTGCCTGCCTCCAGCCAGCTCTGTCAGCCTCTCACTTGGCAGAAAAGCCACCACAAACACAGTTTCTCCCCTCCAAAGCTCTCTCCTTCCCCCTGTGAGCTCATTCATGGCTCAGGCTCCGGCACAGCTGCCGGGTTGCCAAGTCCCCCCAAGCTCCCAGAGCAACAGGATGGGGATGAGTGCAGGGCCAGCTGCTGGAGATCACTGCAGGATCCAAACAGCTAAAGGCCAAGCAGGGGGGAAACAATCACCCAGCACAAAGCCCCTCACTCCCTTCCCTCTGCCTGGATATGGGGGGCTCGCTTAGCACCATCCCTACATGGCCAAATGAGCCCTGGCCAAAATGACAGCTCCTTAGGGATGCTTTAAAAACACCCGGGGTGGGGACTGGGGAGAGCAGGGAATGGGCAGTGGAGTTTGTCACACCTAAGGGGTCATTTTGGATGCAGCTCAGGTCAATAGGAGTGCCCCTGATCCTGGCTGGATGTGGAATCCCCTCCTGCAGGCACCAGCAGGAGCTCCTGGGATGGCAGGAAGGGGAGCTGTGTGTCTGTAGGAGATGCTGGTCCTGGTTTAGGGGGGCTCATACAGTTCTGGACAGGCTGCCCAACTCAGCAAGGCAGAAGCCCTTTCTGAGCACACAGAATTACTGTCTCCTGCAACAAACCCCACCAAACTCATTTAATTTAAAACACAGAATTACTGTCTCCTGCACCAAACCCCACCAAACTCATTTAAAACACACCATTTTTTTTTAAATTAGAGCACATCAAAGCAGGCAACGATGCCCCTGTGGAAACGATGGGGAGCTTGTTGTCCTCCCATGGGGGTTTGCCCAGTGGGCTACCAAACACCCTCACCATCAGCCAAGGGACATGGAGAGCATGGAGAGGAGCAGGATGTCTCCTGCCTCAACACATGGGGACAGGAACACAGCTCAGATGGGATTTTGGGACACAAACCCCCCACAGGACCCCCACTGACAGCAGCTGAGCAGGGACACTGGTTTGTTCATCCCAAAAAACAAGGGCAGGGGGAGGGAGCCGACCAAAAATAGCCACGTCAGTGCCAAAAGTACCAGGGATATTCCTCACCAAGATGGGGCAACAGGTTGGCATGAGCCTTGGGTGCCATAAACACTGGGGGTGGTGGCAGAGGATGGGTGGGAAGCTGAGGCAGTGAAGAGTAGGATATTTTCCCTTCCTGCAGCTCCAAGGCCTCCCAGGCAGGACTTCCCAGCCCCTGTTTCCAGCAGGCAGGATGGACTGGAATTTAAAGGCAGAACTGGGGGATAATGGTGGTGTCCCCCTTTTTCTCTCCCTTGCAGGGCTGTCTCAGCCACTCTCCCTCTACACCCCACTGCTCCCACAGCATCCAAGCCCCTGGGAATTTCCCCTCAAGGTTTGAGGTGCCTCTGGGGTGGGAAGGGGGCCAGACTGACCTGCCACCCTGCACCACCAGCCCCACAGATGCTCAGATATATCCCGAGCATCAGAACCCTTAGGAAAAGCCCCCCACAAAACCAGAGCCCCAAACTATCAGCTCTGTCCTAAACCAGAGGTGCTGCTGCCCATCACAAACCTGAAAATGAGCAAAATAAAGCAGAGGGGACCCAGTTCTAGGCTGGGCTTGCCCTCCAGGTGCCTGCTGAGCTGTTTGCAGCCCGTGCCCTCTGTGCACAGCAGTGTTTCTGTGCAGAGTGTTCCTCCAGCACTGAACCCTCCCCTCTCAGGGCAGCACATCAACCCCAGTGTGTGGCCATCCAACACACCCTGCTCCTCTGCTCTTCCAGGAGGGAAGGGAAAGGTCTGCACCTCTGCTCTTCAAGACACTGCTGGCTTTGCAGAGCAGCAATCGCTGCTCAGGGAGTCCAGCAAGCCCCCCACATCCCCCATTAACAGCTGACTCGTTCATTTTTAGAGAGTCCAGTCCAGCTGAACTCCTCCCTTCCTGTGCTCTGCCTTCCAGAAAGAGGGGAGTTCCCTTTGGAGAAGTCTCTCACCTACAGCAAAGGAGAGCCCAGGGGTGGGAACAGGAGCCACTAGAACCTCTCCCAGCCATTGCTTTTCTTCAGCAGGAGCATCCTGACAGCTTGTTACCCTCATCCCATCCCCATCTCCAGGTGCATGACAAGCCTGTTCCTGCCTAAGCAGCACTCCTGGGCAACTGGCTCCTTTCTCTTCCATTCCTTTATCCTCCAAGGCTTTGCTTCGTGCACAGCAGACAGGACAGATGGCCAGGCTGCTGCAGCCCGGGGTGCCCTGGGGGACAGGAATTGGGGATGAGGTAAGGCAGGAGGAAGGGGGTGCTCCAGGCTGAAGGGAAGGACAGCTGTGGTTGTTCCCAGGATCTGGAGCAAGTGAATTGATAAATACCAGAGCTGGACCTGAAGGAAAGCTGGGCACTCCCAGCCAAGAGAGCTGAAGGGCCTTGGAAGGAGCCCCTTGTTGCACAATCTCTGTGGAAGGCACTCGCTGTGCTCTGAGAGGCAAAGTTGGATAAGCAAACACATTTACCCTCTCATTCAGCCCTGCACAGCCCAAAACACAGCCCAGCACAGCCTCCCACCTCCCAAAAACCAGCCCTGCACATCGCCTGCAGCTGCCCCTGAGGAGCTCAGGGTGAGGGACAGGGAGATTCCAGCCTTGCCAGGGCTCAGGGGAGTCCAAGGCACAGCACCCTGTACAGCTGGGACTTGGGACCCCTTGGAGAGCTCAGGGAAGGCTCAGCAGCAACCAGGACCTCCTTGGAGAGCTCAGGGAAGGCTCAGCAGCAACCAGGACCTCAGGCTTTCTTTACAAGGCAGCATCAAACACCCAGCCAGCTGCTTGGTAAATAAAAGCCCTTTATTTGGAACATCACAACGCTCAGCGACACAACCTGATGCTTCTCTGGGCTCTTGAAGTTACAGCTCAATAAAAGAAAGCTCCAGTTGGTTCCCACCATCCCTAAATTCAGCCAAATCCTATCTTATCACACAAGCAGCAACTCAGATCCAGCCAGGACTTCCTCTGTGGGAGCTCAGGATGTTCTCTTACAGAAAGGACCTTGAAACAGGGAGAAAGAAAGGTGTAAGCCTTCAGAAAAAGGAGGGTATAACACACTCTTATCCTCAACCTTCAATGTCCTCAGTCACTGCAAGCTCCTCACCACAAAGACAACATCAAACACGCCAGGAGAGCTGCCTGTCTCATCCCTTCCCTGGAAAACTCACCCCCCTGGAGCTGATTTACGTAACCTCGTGCCCTCTGCCACCTTTGAGGACAGGTTAATTGGAGCCACAAGCTTGACCTCCTCCTCTCCTGCAGGTGGGACAGTTTACTTTGTCCTCCTCCTCGTTTCCCAAACAGTCCCAGATGGCCCAGGGAAGAGCCTTTGAGATGCACTTTAAAGCCTCTGGAGGGGGGGGTGATTGATGCTGGAAGGTTTGGGAAGCCCTGTATTTTTCCACTTTATCTCCAAAGCTTTCCAAGGCTCAGCCAGCATTACTGAGCAAGAGAACCTCTCTGAGCCACACTAAACCACCTCTCCACTGAGCTCCCCTCCTTGCATGTGCTCTCACACCCCTAAAACATCACTTTTAATTAACCAACCACCCTGCTGTGGCCTTGCAGGTGACAGAAACCCTCAATATGTGTGTGTGTGTGCACAAACCCCACGTGTGTGCAAAGAGTCTGTGTTTGCCTTGGCTGCAGAGCCAGCAGATAGCCAGGCTCACATAAACAGCTGCTGGGAGCCAGGGATGCTTTGGGGATTAACAGCAGAGCCCCCCAACCTCCAGGAGCCCTTCCAGGACAGCCTGTTTCGTTTCAGAGCCCTCTTTGGCAGGAGGGGACGGTCACAGGTGGGAAAGCTGGGGAGGAGAAGGTGCTACCCAAAATCCCAGCCCTTTCCCAGCACTCTGGCCTTGCCCAGTGCCCCCTGTGCAGCCCCAGCTGGGGATGGGGTTCTTTGTTTCGAGGTTTCTTGACTCTGTGAAGCTCTTAGAGAGTGTCCAAAGGAGGGCAAAGAGATGGGGAAGGGCTGAGGGGAAGGGTGTGAGGACACTGAGGTGTGTCCAGCTGGAGAAGAGGAGACTGTGGGGTGACCTCATGGCAGGGACACCTTCCTGGGGAGGGGCAGGCACTGATCTCTGCTTTGGGGGGACCAGGGACAGCACCCAGGGAAGGGCTGGAGCTGTGGCAGGGCAGGGTCAGGGTGGATCTCAGGACAAGGTTCTTCCTTCAGAGGGTGGTGGGCACTGCCCAGGCTCCCCAGGGCAGTGGGCACAGCCCCAAGGCTGCCAGAGCATCATCCAAACCCTCCTGCAGCTCTGGCAGCC
>VZUH01005771.1:0-13925 GCA_013401175.1 Xiphorhynchus elegans | reverse complement strand
TGATAACCCATGGGGATGTGGCAGGGCAGAAACTTCCCTAAAAGCGGGGTTTGAAGGTCATGAACTTTCATTTTCGGGGTCAGGTTGGACATCAGGAGGAAGGATTAGACATTGGAAGGGGCTGCCCAAGGAGGTTTGGAGTCCCCAGCCCTGGAGATGCCCAGGGAACTGCTGGATGTGGCACTCAGTGCTCTGGTCTGGGGGGACAAGGATGGTCTTGGAAGTGTTTTCCGACCTCAGGCATTCTGTAGATGTTTTAAAGTCTCAGTAAGAACTGCCAGGAACATTTCACAATTCCACCCAGGCTGCTGCTGTGCTGATTCCCACCCCAGATAATCCTCACTCGGGTCATTCCCAGCTTGGCATCGTGTTTGTGACACACAACGTTGTACTTTACCTTTGCAAGACTCTCCGAGGTGCCTTTGCAGTATAATTTGATTAAATATGTCTTAACTCTCTTGTTCCAGGCTAGAAACCTTCATACAGGAGAACTGGCTGCTGTGAAAATAATCAAGTTAGAGCCTGGTAAGTTTTACATTCTTTCCTGTATTTTTGAATCGAATTTTCAGGTTTTTTTTTTTTCCCATGTGTTTATTTTCACACACTGTGAAGTTGTAGACAAAAGAAGTGTCTGGGTATTTTTTTTTTGTGTAGTTTCAGTGGTTAGATGACAGGAAGCACTACAGGATGTACCCTTGCTTTTGGCTGTGTCCTGCTCACTGTTTCCTTGTTTGCTCTTATCTCCCTTATCAATTGTTGCACGGAGAGATGGTGCAGTTACACCAACAAAGAGAAAATGAAGGGCAGATGGTGAATTGTGAGCTCTGAGACAGTGGGGAGCCTGGAGGGTGTGGGCATTGAGGGGAAAGGGATCAGGCAGGGATGGGAATTCCCACCAAAGATCCACTGGGAAAACCAGAGCCCTGTGCTCTTTAATGTGCCTTCATTTCTCAGCCTGTGCTGGGGGAGGAGAGTGGCTCCAGTTCCCCGGGGATTTTCTGCCACTCCACGTAAAAGCAGGAGATGCAGGAGAAGTTCCCTTGCTGCCCAGGAGATTTACTGAGCTGAAACCTCATCTGAGTCCTGAGTGGAAATGATACAGCCCCAGGATGGTTTGGGTTGGAAGGGACCTTAAAGATCCTCCTGTTCCACCCCCTGCCATGGGCAGGGACACCTCCCACCAGCCCAGGGGGCTCCAAGCCCCGTCCAACCTGGCCTGGGACACCCCCAGGGATCCAGGGGCAGCCACAGCTTCTCTGGGCACCCTGTGCCAGGGCCTGCCCACCCTCCCAGCCACCAATCCCTTCCCAATATCCCATCCAAATCTCTCCTTTTGCAGTTTGAAGCCATTCCCTGTGTCCTGTCCCTCCATCCCTTGTCCCCAGTCCCTCTCCAGCTCTCCTGGAGCCCCTTTAGGTACTGGAAGGGACTCTCAGGTGTCCCTGGAGCCTTCTCTTCTCCAGGTGAGCCCCCCCAGCTCTCCCAGCCTGTCTCCAGAGTGGAGGAAATGAGGAAAGGAGCTTTTGAGCCTACAAAAAAGCAATTAAAGGACAATTAAGAAAGTAGTAGTGTTAATGGAGACACAGTGAGATAATGTAGGGAATAAATACAGACTCTTCAGGGAGGAAAAAAGGAGGGGAATCTGGAAAGACATGTGGCTGTTCTGGACCTTCAAGAAGGACCTTGAGGGGCTGGAGTGTGTGCAGGGAAGGGGAAGGGGCTGAGGGAGCTGGGGGGGCTCAGCCTGGAGAAAAGGAAGACAGTGGGAGTCCCCATGTTATTATGTGATTAGAAAACATGTGGGATGTTCAGACCCATCTACATCTTGCTTACAATGAGGAGCAGCAGTTGGGTCCCCCTCCTCACAGGGTCCTGCTTTCCCTTCTGGCCTGTGTTTTTTTGACAGTCAAAAGTTCCTGAAGTCTGAACATCTTTTTGAGATGAGAAAACCTGAAATACTGCAGGGAGCAAATGAAAGGAAAGGCTCAGCTTGATTCTTGAGCTCTTATTTCCCTTTCAGTGGAGGCAAACAAGCCAAGAGCAGCCAGGTCATGCAGGTGGTGCCCCTGCTTTTGTTGCCACTCTCATCTTCTGGAGTCAACAAAGTCCCCTTCAAACCCATCTTCAGGCTCATGACCCAGTCCAGGTGTCAGTGGCTCAGTCCTTTTTACATAAATACCTTGAATTTCTCAACACCTGCTGCCACCAGAATTATTCAGATGATCAGGAGAGCTGTGGCCAGTGGGTAAAACCCACCAGCATGGTCTCCACAAGCCCCTTTGATTCCTCCAGTGGCCCTTGCCATGTTTGATGTCCTGAGGTGGTGCCCTGGGATGATCTGGGGCCTCACACAGTGTTTTTGCCTCTTGTTTCCTCCTAATCCCTTTTAGGATCTGAAAGGAAGGGACAGGATGATTCTTTGGGCTCTGTGTCCTTCATCCCATCCCCACAGGATGTGAATTTAGGGGGCAGCAGGTGAGGAGGACCGAGCTGGCAGCAGGGCTGGAGGCAGGGAGGGGGTTGTAGGCTCTGAGCAACCAGGAAATGTGGTTTTCTCTGCAAGATCATTGTATCAAGCTGTGTTTACATAGGTGCAAAAAGCAACTGCACGCAGTTGGGTGAGAGAAAAGGACAGGAAAGACTGAAATACAAAGATCCCATCTATGGCTGAGAGGTTTTTCTGGGCTGTAACTCTCTGGAGGTGGGGAGGGTGTTTGGGGCTATCCCTGTGGGGTGTGGGTTTAAATCCTCTGCAGGGCTGAAGGGACTGCACAGGGACTGCAGGGTTGATTTTTATTCCTGGTTGGTTCTGGGCAGAAAAAGAGGTGGTTTTCAAGGCTGAATGTAGAAGAAACACGGGAAGACTCAGGAGAGAAGCAAACCCCACTGATTTGGGGTGACTGTGACTGCTGGCTTTCCCTTGGCAAGCCAGGGCTGGCTTCATTAAGTGGCTTACAGTGATAAGGCTAATTAGGCAGTGGGAAGCACAGCAGGGATCCCTGTGGGAGATGCTGTGGCCACTTTGGGGCAGCAAACCAGTGTCCCCAGCAGGTCTGGGATGGGGCTGGGTGATGCCTTGGGGACAGCAAAAGGACAATATTAAGCCACTGCTGAGGCAGGGAGAGGGTTCCCCCAGGGGTGATGGCACTGCTGCTGCTCCAGGGGAAGGGTCCCTGTTTTCACTGGGGGTTTGAGGCACTGATTTAAAAAATTAAGAGACTGAATCCTCTATGGGAAGAGCAGGATTTGCTGGAGGATGAACAGCCCTGCCTGTGGTTGGTGCTGCTTAAACACTGAAGACTGGCCCAAAGTCACCACTCTGAGAACCCCCTTTTAATTAGCATGTCTTATGTTTAATGATGTTGGTCTGAGAGCCACAGGGAAGTGATTCCTTCTGCTTTGCCTTGGGTTTTTTAATACATCTTCTTTTAAACCTGATCTCCATCCACAGCAGGGACACCCACAGTGTCTTGTTGGGTGTTTGTTTTGTTCTTGAGGAGGGTTCATTGTTTACTTATTTACTCCTTTCTAGTTGTCTGGGATGTCTGCATGCTGAAAACACCCTGGATTTTTAAGGAAATAAATACTTGGCTGCTCCACCCTTCAGCATTCTGACTAATTTTAGGGGGTTTGAGTAGTTTTTTGGGATTGTCCTCTCAGAGCACCATCATTCCCTGGAGCAGGTTGGTGTCAGGAGCTGCTGGATGGAGCTGGGGGGTTTTCCTGGGAAGCTAGAGAAAAACTGGGAATAAATGTCCTGCTTCAGTCACCAGGGAAATAGGCTTGGGAGTGCAGCATCTTCTGGAGCGGAGGAGGAGGCAGCTCGTGGAGGGGAATTAATTAGCAGATGGAAAAATAAGACTCCCCAGTTGATTAATGCAGAGCCAGGGGAGTTGGGAGCAGAAGACAAAAGGCTCTGAAGCACAGAGTGCCCCAGAGGAGAGGAGGAACGTGGTGAATGAAAGCTGAAGAAGCTGCACACAGTGAAGGGACAGGGTTTGGGGAGACACAAAATTGCTGCCAGGGCAGGGGGTTTGTTCCTCCTCCTCCCTTTTCTGCTGCAGGTGATGAGTGGGCAGAGACACTCCAGCTCACCAAGGCCCCAGCACAAAGCTATGTTTGATACCTTCAGCTTAGCAGGTTGCTGTCAGTAATTCATCTGCCTCTGGGTCTGCTCCCACAGCACTGGAAGCTGGGCTGTGCTGGAGTCAAAATTGTGTTTTTCCCTCTTTTTTTTTGGCATAGGCTTGGAGAGCGTCAGGCAAAAGTATTATGGCACGCCAATGACATTTCCCAGCATTCCCTGAGCACAAATGCTTCAAATAATTTGGGAGCCAATTCTGTTTCAGAAACTAATCCAACTGTACTCAGCAGTGGAGAAGCCAAAACCTTCTGAAACACTAAAGCCACTTCCATCTATGGGTTTAGCAGATGAATCCAGAGGGGGGTCAGCACAAAGAGGTGACTGTTTGCCAGGGGAGTTTTCTGCCACAGAACTTTCTCCCTGGGAAAATGTAATAAGTGAAATGCTTTAAAACACACTGATGTCTGCTGTAAATTCTCTTGTAATGATAAATGAGACCTTTGACACTCAGAGGGCTGGTGGAAGTCTCAGCTCTGAACCCTCTGCAAGAAAAATCTCCTTGCTGGTTTTCATTTGGGCCAACGTTTGCATTTTCCATGTGAGATTCCCAAGGAAGCAGCCAGTTAATTACCTGAGCCAGTTAATTACCTGTTGGGGGCTGGATCTTGGACTGGAGGGGTGGAACTGTACAGAGAGCCATCCAAAGGTGTGTGTGGTGCTCAGCAGCTCAAGGGTGCATTGTGTGTGTGCTCCATCCCATGGTTCCCAGCAGGAATTTGATATTCCACCCAGGAACGAGGCCTTGGGGCTGGTCCAGGCTGGGAGGGGGCTCTGGCCCCTCTGCCCCTCCCTCAGTCCAGGGTGGGGTGGGCACTGAGGCAGTGCAGCCTCATCCTGCATGCAATGAATTCCCTAAAGTGACATGAGCTGTGCAGGAGGAGAACAAGCCTGAGGCTGGTTTGAACTGAACCTGAGGCTGGTTTAAACTCAGCCTGCAGGGGTTGAACTACTGTTGGCAGCTCCTGGAGTTGAAGAACTGTGAAAAGAACTTCTGAGGAGCACACACACCTTCCCTGCCTCGGGGTGTGTACCCTGGCTGGGCTTGGCATGGTGTTTGGGGTGGAACGCCCCGGGTGCCAGCTGTGCCAGGGCCATTAACACCTGGGCTGTGCCATGCCATGTCCTGAGTGGTGCTGCCACCTGCTCAGAGCCTTTGGAATGGTCACAGAGCAGAGCACAGGCAGCATGGTCTTCTGATGGAGAGTGCCCAGCATTTGAATGATATTTAGTTGTTGAAATCTGGGCTGATTTTACTTTCCATCCATCAAGTGAATTTATAATCCTCTTTTCTTCTTAAGAAATGTGTGGAGCCAGAGCAGGGGGCTTGTGCTTCCAGGCAGTGTGAGTTTTCACTGAAAACACAGGGTTTGTTCAATGGAGAAGCTCAGCAGAAGGGGTTGTGGTGGGGAAGGAGGTGCTGTGAGGAGGGAAGAAGCTGGAAGATCACACATTTCAGCTGGAAGGTGCTGCAGAGTGTGACACTGCCATGGACAGGGACACCTCCCACTGTCCCAGCTGGCCTTGGACACTTCCAGGGATGGGGCAGCCACGACTTCCAGGGCAGAAGAGAAAATCCCCAGGGAAATTGTTCTGCTGGTGCCAACTGTGATGTGTCACTTGGTGTGGCAGCACATCCCCATGGGGAATATTTGGTATCAGCACAGACATAATGAGGACCATCCGTGCTCTGCAGCTGGCAGAGACTGGCTGAGCTGGAAAATGTGCTGGTGGAAACATCAGTGTTTCCAAAGAGCTGCTTCCTGCTTGGACTCGAGTTTCTGAGTTTGGGGGATTGAAATTCTTTCTGTCAGACTGCAGCTTTCCATGGGTCCTGTGAGAAGAAGGATGGATAAAGCAGCTCTGGGGCCTGAATTTTGGGAAGGCTGTCCCTCTCATCAGCAGAGCCTGAACCCTGCTGGGGTTCAGGAGAGGGGTTTGGAGGGAGTGGGGGGGAATTGGAGAGCACAGGGATGTCTGGAAGACAGCAAAGAGGAGCTGGAGACCTCTGGGTGTTGCTTGGCTGGGGAGTTTGTGGATTTGTGGGGTTGATGGTTGTCATTCCCATGGGTTCCCCTCCCCTTGTTTGGTTGTTGAAATCAGAAGTGTTGGAGGAATGGTTCCAGCAGAGGCTGTGGTGCTGTGACCCTGCTCTTTGTCCTTCAGCTCTGTCCACCTGGTCCTGTGGTTAAATGTCAGCTCCTTTTTAGAGAGCAAATGTTAATTACAGTGTGAAAAATGCCAAGTGCCAAGAGAGAAAAATGCCAAGTGCCAAGTCAAGAATGGCATGTGCTCTCCATCTAGGAAAACTTGGCAGGATGTCTATACATTCCAACTCCACATGGAATCATTGGATCCCACGATGGTTTGGGTTGGGAGGGACACTAAAGGTCACCTTGTCCACGAGCAGGGACACCTCCCACCAGCCCAGGGTGCTCCAAGCCCCATCCAACCTGGCCTGGGACACTCCCAGGGATCCAGGGGCAGCCCCAGCTTCTCTGGGCACCCTGTGCCAGGGCCTGCCCACCCTCCCAGCCAGGAATTCCTTCCCAGTATCCCATCCAGCCCTGCCCTCTGGCACTGGGAAGCCATTCCCTGTGTCCTGTCCCTCCATGCCTTGTCCCCAGTCCCTCTCCAGCTCTCCTGGAGCCCCTTT
The DNA here is from genome assembly GCA_013401175.1 of Xiphorhynchus elegans. Classification (NCBI taxonomy): domain Eukaryota; kingdom Metazoa; phylum Chordata; class Aves; order Passeriformes; family Dendrocolaptidae; genus Xiphorhynchus; species Xiphorhynchus elegans. The sequence continues at coordinate 7,128 of VZUH01005771.1, read as the reverse complement.
AGGCCCTGCAAGGGACTCTCAGGTGTCCCTGGAGCCTTCTCTTCTCCAGGTGAGCATTCCCAGCTCTCCCTGCAGTTCACACCATGAATTTCCCAGGCCTTACCTTGGCTCTGGCACAGGCTCTGCTCACCCCCCAATGGTCCCAGCAGTGCCCTCCCTGCCAGCTGTGCTGCAGAACAAACATCTGGCTGTGCCAAGGGGGACACTCTGAGTGTCCCATTGTCTGTCCATGCCCTGTCCCTGTGTCTGAAGGCAGATTTAGAGGTAAAATGGCACAGTGGCAGAGCCTGCAGTGAGTCCCTGCAGCTCCCTGGGCCACCTTCCTGCTCAGCATGCCACACATCCCAGAGTGACAAACATGTGACATTTCCCCAATTCCAGGCTTTTTAGCACCAAGTCACGGGTGGCTCAAAGAGAGGAAAAGCTCTTTGCCTGGATGTTTTGTCACTTTTGGTCTCATCTCTTTTTGTCTCGCCCTCTCCCTCCCAGAGAAGGATTTGCTGTGAATTCTGTCTGGGTTTTTTCATGCTGTCCAAGGATCCTGCATTTTTGCCCTATTCCAGAGTTTCTTGCCAAGATTAATACTCCAGCTGCCTGGAAACTCTGAATTCTTCTGTTTTCTGTTCATTCCTGTCATCTTTGAGTGACTGCACATCTTCCCTCCTCTCTCTGGGTCTCTCTCATAATCCTTTTTCCTACACGTTTTAGCCACACTTTTCTCGTGGATACTTCTCTTCTTTCCATCTTTTGGGTACTCCTCTATCTGTATTCAGCCTGAACCCTCTTCCAAACCCAATTCCCCCCCTTTTTCAGTGGGTTAACCCTCATTTCTTGCCTGAATTTTTCATTAATTAATTGCAAATGAAGGGATCATCCTTGCTGCGTCCCTCTGCTACAGGCAGATCATTCCAAGTCATTCCTGGTGGATTCTTGGTCAGTGTTCCCTTCTTTTCTTTTCTTGGCTGTCTCTCCACATCCATGTGCTCTCTGTGGGCCATTCCAGCTGCTGCCTGCAGGGTTTTGCTGTCACAGGGATGGTTTTTCCTTCACACTGTCAGGATTCTGCTGCTGCTCCTGGTGTTTCAAGGATTCTTTGATTGGGATCCACGGACAATTCGTAGCCTTGGAGAGAGACAGAACCTTTTTCCACCATGGGATGGGAGGGTTTTACCCTCAAAACTGCTTAGATTTGACTTTCTTGAAAATATCTGTGTAGTTTGAAAAGGCTCTAGTTATTGTTTGTGAGAAGCCAACGATTTCCCAGAGGAAATTTGTTGGAGAAATGGGAAGAATTAATCCACCAGATTTAAGCTCAGATTAAAGGGGTTCTTAAAAAGGAGGGAGAGGGACGTTATTACAGGCTGGTTGTGACAGGACAAGGAGGAATGGCTTAAAATTGAAAGAGGAGAGATTTAGATGGGATACTGGGAAGGAATTCCTGGCTGGGAGGGTGCCCAGAGAAGCTGTGGCTGCCCCTGGATCCCTGGGAGTGTCCAAGACCAGGTTGGATGGGACTTGGAACAACCTGGGCTGGTGGGAGGTGTCCCTGCCCATGGCAGGGGTGGAAGGAGATGGTCTTTAAGGTCTCTTCCACCCCAAACCATGCTGGGATTCTCTGAACTCACAACTCCCCTGTTAACAGAGCTCATTCATCAGCAGGATGTGTGAAGCTGTAGCCTCAGGGTAACCCCTAAACCCAGCCCAGTGTGAAATCTGGGCTCAATCTGTGCAAGTCCTGTTGCCTTTGCTCTTTTTCATTATTTAAAAAACGCTACTGGTGTTTAGAAGAAGCCTCTTGACATTTGAAACTCTTCAGCTAATGTTTTCCTGCCCCAGTGAAGTGTTTCTGCATATAATTCAACTTCAAGAAGCCCTTGAGGATTTACTGAAATAGGTCAGGGCTGGATTCATGGAAGTGTGTTCCCTTCTACCTTCATATTTCATCGTTGTTTTCTGAAGTCTGAGACAGAAAAGTTGTGATAATTTCTGGTTTTATTCCACACTGGCATGTGTTTTTCCCAGCAACACCATTGCTCATGTGCTTCAAAGCACAGCAAATAGAAACATCTCTTTTCAAAGAGGTTATTATGAAATATTAGCTCTGCTATTACTTGGATAAACACATGGAGACTCCAGTTTACAGCAGTGCTTGAGTCCTCTTGGACCTGTCAAAATCATCTAAATTAAAAGGGAACAGGACAAAGCAATTCGTGTTTTCTGGGATGGGCATCCCTGACTTTAATAGCGGGAGAGAATTTCACTGGAGAAACTTTAAATAAAAGTAAATATCCAAAGCAGGTTTTATCTTTGTGGCAGCCACGACATGGACTGGAGCAGAGTTTTATCTGAAACATAAAATCTTCAGCTGAATTCCAGTCTTTGTGTCTTGCAAGCTGTTGCAGTTTTCATGGAATCATGGAATGGTTTGGGTTGGGAGAGACCTGAAAGCTCATCCCATTCACCCCCTGCCATGGCAAGGACACCTCCCACCAGCCCAGGGGGCTCCAACCTGGCCTGGGACACTGCCAGGGATCCAGGGGCAGCCACAGCTTCTCTGCCCACCCTCACAGCCAGGAATTCCTTCCCAAAATCCCACCTAAATCTCCCCTTTTCCAGCTTAAAGCCATTCCCCCTTGGCCTTCTGTGCCAGAGGAAGAATCAAGATCCCAACATATAAAACATGAAGGCAGAGTGTGGGGTTTGAGCCGTGGGTTCTGTGGAGAGCATCCTATTGAATATCTATCCAAACATTCCAAGAGAAACACCTTATTCCTTCCTCCCCAGTGCCTTTCCCCCTCCCCAGGGGATGTTTGGTGTGCTGGTGTGGGTGTGCTCCCCCAAATCCAGGGAGCTGGGCCCTCTGACTCAGCCCAGTGGGTGTCCAGCCCATCTGCTCCTCCTGCTGCTTTGGGAATGGAGCGATTCCAACCCGGAGCCTGTGGAATGTGGGACTCTGGAAGCAGCTTCCCTTGTCCTGCCAGAGCTGGACCACTCTGGTGGCTCCAAGGTGCTCCTCTGAGGCTCCTCCTGTTCTCCCATCCCTCCACAGGATCCCTGTCCTGCTTTTCCAGAGCTGTCCAGGGTCACCACCAGGCCAGCCCTTCTCTGCTGGGCTCCAGGGGATGTTTGTGCCTCCCAAAAAGGGCTGGGATAAAAGATCCAGGCTGGGAGGGTGAAAGGCTGAGGGTCCAGCCCCATCCCTGTTTTCCCATGTGATGTAACCCTGGCTGCTCCCTGTTTTCCAGGAGATGACTTTTCCCTGATCCAGCAAGAAATCTATATGGTCAAGGAATGCAAACATTGCAACATCGTGGCCTATTTTGGGAGCTATCTCAGGTAAATCCCTCTTTATTCCAGCATTCCCACTGTTTTTTTCTTAAACAACTCTCACTCTGGATTAATCCCTTTATTCCCCTCTCAGTTCTCTTCCTAAGGTTGAATTCCCTGAGGTTTTGTTGTGTTGTTTTTTTTAAAAAGCTGGCTTTAAACCCCAAAAGTGACTAATGGTTTGTTTTCTGGGCCGACCAAAAGGCTGGAATAATTTTATCACCAGGAAGAGAAACTTTTCCCTCAGAACCTCTTGCAACTCGTCCAGTCCTACCCCAGCTCTGGGACAAAACCAGCTCCTTGTTCCTCTGGAGCAGAATTGCTTCTGGATATTTCATTTAATTAAGAGTTTCCTGGGCTGGGAAGGCACAGCCAGGGATTTTTAAGGGCAAAATGCTGGATTTGAGGTGCTGGGAATAATATTTTTGGTGCTCCTGGTGTAACAGAGGCAGAGCCAAGGTGGTCCAGCTGCATCCTCAAGTGTGCATGGCAAAGATTAAGCAGAAAATCCAGGAATATTTTCCATTTCTGTGGAATTCTGCCATTTATCACTGTGGGAATATAAATCCCCCACTCTGCCTGGTCTTTTCCTGCAGCCTTTGGAATTTTTGGAGGGCTGCATTGAAATGATCTCTGCTGGAGTGAAATGGCTGCATTTCTGAACCCTCCTTTGGACAGCATGAATTTTTGAGATGCAATCAATCCATTTCAAGTTAAGATTGAAAATTGAGCGTGTTGGGTTTTAATTTAAGATTGAAAATTGTTATCCTTTAATTTTGCTGATAGCAGGTTGAACCTCTGGTGTTTTCACTCCATGCCTTTTATTGTAGAGTTAAAACACCACCTTTTAGGCCTGAGAATATTTTTTAAAGATTTCTGGGGGGATTTCGGCATGAAATTATCATTTTAACATGTGAGAGTTGATATTGATAGGATGGTAATTTATATTAATAACATAATCTGGTGATTAAGATTAACACTGTAAGTGCTGCTCGTGTATCAGAATGTGTATTTTTAATACAGAGGAATCAAGAGCAGTAGAAAACAACTGAAATAACCACAATTAACTCATTTTTGTCTCCAAATCCATCAGTTTTTGATGCCTGTGCTTTCCTTCCCCTCTTGCAGCAGGGAGAAGCTGTGGATATGCATGGAATACTGTGGTGGGGGATCCCTGCAGGACATTTACCACGGTACTGGGGCAGTTTTGGGAGCACTTTGGGCTTTTGAAATCCAGCCAGGGGCAGGCACTGCTCACTGGGGTGTTTTGGGGTGAAAATAAGGATTTCTGAGGGTTTGGGGAGCTCTTTTCAGGTGTGGGGAGCATCATTTTGGGGTTCATCCCTGTCATTTTGGGGCAGAGCAGTTGGATAGGGATGTTAGGGGTGGGAAATGCCAGAAAAACCATTCCTGCTCCTTTCAATCCCATCCCAGCCTCTCATTATTATTATTATTATTATTTCCCCTTCTGAGGCTTCATTTGGAGCTGCTGGTGCTGTAGAAGAATTTATTGGAATTAAATAATAACAACACCAGGGCTCTATTATTATTATTATTTCCCTTTCTGAGGTTCCATTTGGAGCTGCTGGTGCTGTAGAATTTATTGGCATTAAATGATAACAACACCAGAGCTCTATTATTATTATTATTATTATTATTATTATTATTATTATTATTATTATTATTTCCCCTTCTGAGGTTTCATTTGGAGCTGCTGGTAGAAGAATTTTTTGGAATTAAATGATAACAACACCAGAGCTCTATTATTATTATTTCCCCTTCTGAGGTTTCATTTGGAGCTGCTGGTGCTGTAGAATTTATTGCAATTAAATAACAACACCAGGGCTCTATTATTATTATTATTATTATTAATATTTCCCTTTCTGAGGCTTCATTTGGAGCTGCTGGTGCTGTAGAACAATTTATTGGAATTAAATGATAACAACACCAGAGCTCTATTATTATTATTATTATTATTATTATTATTTCCCTTTCCGAGGTTTCATTTGGAGCTGCTGGTAGAAGAATTTTTTGGAATTAAATGATAACAACACCAGGGCTCTATTATTATTATTATTATTATTATTATTATTATTATTTCCCCTTCTGAGGTTTCATTTGGAGCTGCTGGTAGAAGAATTTTTTGGAATTAAATGATAACAACACCAGAGCTCTATTATTATTATTATTATTATTATTATTATTTCCCTTTCCGAGGCTTCATTTGGAGCTGCTGGTGCTGTAGAACAATTTATTGGAATTAAATGATAACAACACCAGGGCTCTATTATTATTATTATTATTATTATTATTATTATTATTATTATTATTATTATTTCCCCTTCTGAGGTTTCATTTGGAGCTGCTGGTAGAAGAATTTTTTGGAATTAAATGATAACAACACCAGAGCTCTATTCTGTCACAGGGGCAAACAAAGCCCCTTCTCATCCCTGGCTCAGAAGGGCAGGACAGGGCTCTGCTCCCCACTCTGGTTTGTGTGCTGGCTCTTAAAGAGCTGTATTTAATAGGTGGTTTATATTTATATATAAAATATATATTATATATATATATAAAATATATTTATATATTTAAAATGTCACCACTTTGTAATCATTTCATGTGTAATATATTTATTTATTTATAGGTGCTGTAAACATCACCACTTTTTAATCATTTAGTGTATAATATATATTATATGTTGGTTTATATGGGTTGGAAACTTACCCACTTTTTAGTAATTTAATATATGAGATATATATTAATATATATTATGTATTTATTTATATGTGCTGGAAGCTTATCCATTTTTGAATCATTTAATATATGTGAGATATATATATTGTATTTACTTATATGTGCTCGAAACTTACCCACTTTTTAGTCATTTAGTATATTTTAATCATTTACTATATAATATATATATATATAATATGTTTATTTATATGGGCTGGAAACTTACCTGCTTTATAATCATTTAATATATGAGAGATATATATTTATTTATATGGGTTGGAATCTTACCCACTTTTTAATCATTTAGTATATGAGATATATATTATGTATTTATTTATATGTGCTGGAAGCTTATCCATTTTTTAATCATTTAATATATGAGATATATATATATTATATTTACTTATATGTGCTCAAAACTTACCCACTTTTTAATCATTTAGTATATAATATATATATTATATGTTTATTTATATGGGTTGTAAACTTACCCATTTTTTAATGATTTAATATATGATATATGTTAGATATATATTTATTTATATAGGTTGTAAGCTTACCCACTTTTTAATCATTTAATATAGCGGATATATACATATATATATATATATAATATTTATTTATATGGGTTATAAACTTACCCATTTTTGAATTATTTAATATATGATTGATATATATATTATATTTACTTATATGTGCTGTAAACTTACCCACTTTTTAATCATTTAATATATGATATATATATACTATATTTATTTATATGAGCTGGAAGCTTACACGCTTTTTAATCATTTCATATATGAGATATATATATTTATATGGGTTGTAAACTTAGCCATTTTTTAATCATTTAATATATGATTGATATATATATTATATTTACTTATATGTGCTGGAAACTTACCACTTTTTAATCATTTAATATAGTATATATATAGTATATTTACTTTTATGTGCTGGAAGCTTACCCACTTTTTAATCATTTAATATATGAGAGAGAGAAATGTTATATATTTATCTATATGTGCTGTAAACTTACCCCTTTTTAATCATTTAACATAGGAGATA
>VZUH01005770.1:21079-49656 GCA_013401175.1 Xiphorhynchus elegans | reverse complement strand
AGCAGTGTGAGCCAGCCAGGCTGGATCGGGCGTGGAGCAACCTGCTCTGGTGGATTACAGAGGTGGAGATGGTCATGGGTGTCCTGGGGTGTTCTACCATCAGCTGGGATGGGCTGAAAGGGAAGTTCACTCTCCAGACTGGTCCATGACCTGGTCTTGAAGCCAGAGAACAGGTGCTTCCTCTGTGTGGACATCAGCAGGTCACAGGATCATGGAATGGTTTGGGTTGGAAGGACCTCAAAGCCTCAAAGGAACACCTTCCACCAGCCCAGGTTGCTCTAAACTCTGTCCAACCTGGCCTTGGACACTTCCAGGGATCCAGAGGCAGCCCCAGCCCCTCTGGGTCATCCCACCAACCTGGACCTGTGTCCCACCCCCAGCCCATCCCAGGGCAGCTGTGGTATTTGGTTGGACAAGTGATTCCCTGCTGGAGAGGCTCTGGGTGGTGCTGGTGGGGCTGGGGAGCTGCAGAGGGACAGCATTGCACAGAGGCTGACAGACCAAACAAGCCCCACGGTGGGTCAGCACATGGGAATGTGCTCCTGGTGCAGGGGAAAAGAGGCAGGAGGTGATTTGTTACAGTCTAATTATGCTGGAAACAACTTGTACCCGGCTGGGGGGAGAAGAGGGCGCCCGGAAAAAACTGAGGCAAGAACAGCCCTCAGGTCAACCTGACATTTGTTGTTGGGCCTGTGGGAAAATATTCTCATAAAAACAGAGTTTGTAGCCAGAAGAGAAAAATAAATATTCATACAGAGGATGGGCTGGGTTGCTGTGATGTCACAGGCATTGACATCGTGGTGATGGAGGAACCTCCTACATCTGTCACCCAATTCCCAGCTCTCATCACCGTGCGAGAACCTCAGATTTCCACATCAAAAAATACAGATAAAAAGATCCCAACCCCGGAGCTGTGCAGGCTGCAGGGCTCTGGTAGCACAAAGCAGGAGGCTCCTGGTGTGCTGTGCTCCATTGAAGGCCATGACTCAGCCCATCACGAGGTGCCAGCAGTGCCCAGTTCACCCAGTTCCCCCCAGCTGAAGGAAACCCTGGACCACGCCGTGCCTACCCTGCTGGGACAGTGAGGGCACAGTGTTCCCCTGGCCTCAGCTCACTGCACCTTTCCCAGCAGAGCTCAGAGGAGGAAAGAGGGTTTTTTCCCAGGGCTGAGGAAAGCAAGGCTTTACTGAGCCATGGGAAAGCCACAGAAATCCTATGGCAGTTGCTGGGAATGCCACCCAGGTGAGCTCCTGCCTCCTGTGCCAAGGAGCATCTCCCTGCACCCATTTATGGGTTCCCTCATCTCCTCCACCACCTCTGCACCCCCTGCTCCAAGTCTGGAAGGTTTGCACACCCACTGCAGCCCAGGGACACCAGGAGCTGGGACCTGTCACCAGGGGCAGCACAGCCCTGGAGTTAAGGGGTGTTTTTACCCCACAAAGAGGACATTGCAGTGGTGGGGGAGGTTGTCCAAGAGCTGGGCAGCCTCCACCCTGCAGGTTTTCAGGTCAGGCTCAGTGCAGCCCTGAACCACCTGGTCTGAGCTCAGAGCTGACCCTGCTTTGAGAAGGAGGTTGGTTTAGACACCTCCCAAGGTTCCTTCCCACTCAAAGGGCATCTCCTGGGGGTCCGTCCCAGCACCATCACCCACTGTCCCCACCTTTCTCCAACCCACCTCCCCAAGCAGCTCCCACAGGGCTGTCCCAGGGCTGTGAGCTCTGCCCAGCTGAAAGGAGGGAAGGGGAACGTCTCCTGCTCCAAGGTGATTCCCCTTGGATGACATCCAGAAGCTGGAGAGCCCCAGCCATGGCTTGTAGAAGACACAGGCTGCAGCAGACACCCAGCTGGGCCCCTGCCAGGGTGTTCCACAGCCCAGCCAGGCTCCAGCTGCCCTGGAGGAGCAGCCCCTGTGCCCACGTGGGAAGGGTGGATGGTCAGGCTGCTCCCACACGACCTCTCAGGCAGCTGGCACTTCAGTGTCTCCTCAAGAAGCAGCTCCTGCCCTCCTGCCCAGCTCCCAACTCACCACATGCCCAAGCTGTTCCTTCCTCCTGGCCTCTGTGACACCTTTATCCTGCTGGCCAGAACAGTCTGTGTCCTGACAATCCACCCATCACCACGTCCTGACACCACCAGTGACCTCACCCTTCTCTGCCACCCCTGTCAGCGCCCAACCTGCTGTCTCTGTGCTGGGGGAGCTGACCTGGCAGGGGCCCCACACACAGGGACCCCAAGAGGGCACTGGAGCCCCCCAGGTGCCCGGGGTACACACACTACATCCCACAGGGTCCAGAAACACTGGGCACACCCCCATGGCCAGCCCAGCAGGTCCCTGTGGGCACAGGTGACACTGCTGCCACCCCCATGGCCAGGTGACACTGCTGCCACCCCTATGGCCAGCCCAGGAGGGACCTGTGGGCACAGGTGACACTGCTGCCACCCCCACAGTGGCCACCAGTTCCCTCCTGGGCTTTTCATAACACATGGCCTTGCCCAAACATGTGTCATCCCCTGCAATCTGGGGAATGACTCAGCGAGATCCTTATCACAAACCCTCCTTTGTCACCTGGTTTCATCCTCCAATTCTTGCCAGGTGACACCACCAAAGCCAGGCACGGGGAGTTACTCATGGCACAGCAGGGACAGACCCTGCCCCAGAAACCTCGGGGTGTGGGGACCTGAAGAGACCTGTGACCATGGGGGATCCCTGTGACCAAATGGGATCCCTGTGACCATGGGGGATCCCTGGGACCAAATGGGAGCCCTGTGACCAAGTGGGATCCCAACACCAGCAGCAACACAAGCCACAGGACATGGCACCACACCTTGTGTGCCAAGGAGCTGCAGGTTGGATAAGCCTTTGGGGATGGTTCCAACACTGAGAGCAGGTTCCTATGGAAACACCATCAATATTTTCAGTGCATTGTCACGGAGCTCCTTATCCCACATTCCCCCAGGGCCAGGGAAGGCTGCAAAGGGGAAGGTTCAGGCAAACCACCCCGGGAACATCTGTGGGAGCATCCCAGGGACCAGCTGGGCAGAGGAGAAGGACCCAAAAACCAAACCCTCTTTATGACATCCAAGGACAAAGTACAGCTGACTTCCCCACTGATGGAACATGGGAGGGAAGACACATTGCCCACTCTCAGCAGCTGTGCCACCTCCCACTGCCATCCTGTTCCTCCCTGTCCCTAACTGGTCAGAAGCCTTGAGTGGGGGAACCAGGAGTTAAACCCTCTCCATGGACCTAATTTCACTTGATTTTAGGAGATGCTCCATTTGGATTGTTCTGTTTAATAATAATGCAAAGCATCAGAAGAGTGGTAGTTTTGTGATCTCTCCCAATGTCTCTGAAACATTCTAATAAAAATAGTGGTTGGGAGACTCTCTTATTTAATAGCCTTGGGATGAAAATGATCTGCTTCTGATTCCCTGGAAAGGGACATCCTTACATTTTGAGATCAAGGCTCAACACGCACCGAACGCCACGGAAATTACATCCCCAGGCACATTTTTAAACAGGAATATTTACTAACATAAATAGTGTTTTATAACAAAAGGCACAGATTTTCAACTATAAACAATGGAAAAATATGTACAATTTGTACGTAGGGAATCAACCAGCCAAGTGCACAGTTGGTCACTCCAGATTTCCTTTCCTAGAAGCTGAGATGTCCTCCCTTCCAAGTCATTCCATCTGTCAGGAAGTGCCCACCTTGTGTTTGCCCCACAAAAGCTGATGGTGGATGAACAGTTCTGTACCAGGAGCAGCCCAGTTTTCAGATGGAGACAGTGCTGCTGAGCTCCTCATACTGGATGATGAAGTAGGGGTAGCTCTGGTCGTCGTTGAAGATGACGAAGATCTGGGGCTCGAAGTAATTGTCCACGCAGGAGTCGTAGAGGTCGCTGGTGACGCTGCCCGGCTCCACGGGCGGGGGTCTCCTCATGGTGTGGTTGCCCACCGTGTACCTGCCCGTGAGCACCTTGGCCAGGAACATGTAGTGCACGCCCTTGGGGGAGCGCTTGGAGAAGTTGTGGGAGTAGCTGGCCTTCCTGGCGAAGTAGCTGCCCTGGCCGAACATGGTGGCGTGCTTGCCGCAGACGCGTGGGTCGAAGTTGTGCTTGCAGATCCCGTCCACCACGTCCTGCGACGTGCCGTGGAACAGGTGCCTCTCGTTGAGCAGCCTGTCCAGCCCGCACATCTTCTTGGCCATGTACTCCTTCTTCCTGCAAGAGAAAGCAGGAGGTGAAGGGGAACGTTCACTGCAGGTTCTGCTATGGCTCTGGGAGGGTTCAATGTCACCCTCTGGAATGGCAGAGCTGGGAGAGGAGATGCAAATCCCCCCTATAAAATCCCCCCTCTGCAAATACCCCTTATTAAAGAGCTGTGTTTCCCTTCTCTTGGAAGACAAAGCAGGAGGTGAAGGGGAACATTCACTGCAGGTTCTGGAATGGCAGAGCTGGGAGAGGAGATGCAAATCCCCCCTATAAAATCCCCGCTCTACAAACACCCCTTATTAAAGAGCTGTGTTTCCCTTCTCTCACCTTTTATATTTCTCCCAAAGGAACTGGTTCTGCACTCGCAGGATTTTCAGGATCTTGTATTTGGTCTCTGGCACAGTCTTGTGGAACAGGTTGTAAATGGTTCTGTAGCTTTTGTCTTCCTTCAGAACAGGCACTTGGATGAAGTCCTGAGATGGATCCATACAAATCCAGGTTTCAGGATAGAAGCTGGGAGAGGTGACAGCAGCTGGAGATAAGATGTGTGTGGGGTCAGCACACGGGGAGGGCACTGCAGAGCCACCACCCAGGGTCCTGTGGGGAGAGGGAAGGTGCTTCAACACTCACAGAACAGCCTCTAATCACATTTATTTCATCCCCAATACATCTTAAAAGATCAACATGGAAGTGTTCCAGGTCAGGTTGGACAGGGCTTGGAGCACCCTGGGCTGGTGGAAGGTGGCCCTGCCCATGGCAGGGGGTGGCACTGGGTGGGCTTTGAGGTCTCTCCTAAGCCAGGAAGACTCTTACTGCCATTTGCACAGGCCAGATGTAGATTTGCATTTGCAGGTGGTTATTTTCCTGCCCCTCCTCTGGGAATGCTGCCTGGAGAGCAGCAGGGCTGAGGGAGGGAGCAGGGGCCAAGCACCACCACAGATGCCAGAAAAATCCACTGGAACACCCAGAGAAGGTCACCAGGAAGACTCTGCTCTCAAATCCCACCTGGAACCTTCCCAGCCTTGAAGCTGCTCCATGTAGAGACGTGTGGCACTGGTGGGTTGTGCCCCTGGTCACCCCAGGATGGGCAGCCCTTGGGACTGGGGTCACCTGCTCAGGCTGTGCCTCCCACCTGCAGCTCTGGGGCTCAACTCCCCTGGCAGCTGCAAGAATCCTTGGAACTACCTCCAAATTCCACCAAGGGATGTTTTTCCCAAGTATTTTTCTAAGAAAAGCTGCCATTGACTCTGGGACCAACCTCATGGAACCTTCCCCCAGCTGCTTGCCCAGGGCCAAGGTGTGTCTTGTCTCTAAACCCCTCCAATGAAATCAGATTTCAGGATTTCTCCCACTGTTCATGTCTTGCCTACAGAACTGCCAGCCCAGGCTGTGCCTCTCTGAGTATTTAACACAGCATTTAACACTGGAAGAACTGTGTGCCACCCAAGAAATAACCCAATGTGATTTGCTGACTGCAGGTTGAGCTTTTTGAGTCTCCAAAAAACAGCTTTTTTTGGGGAAAAAAGTCTATTTTCAAATCCACACGTCTGATTTGGATCAGAGAGATGGCAAACTGTGCCAGCCCTCAGTTTTCAGGGCAGAAACACTCTGAAGTGTTCACGTGGTTGTCACCTGCTGCTCAGGGCCAAAACCAGCCTTCCCTTCATTTGCATGGATTTGACTCAGCTCAGAGTTCCTCTCACTGGCTATTAATAGTTGAGCAGAAACCCAGAGATGGATTTCTGTAAGAAATTTAAAGTAGCAATTAAATATCAGAGTGTGTATTTGGTTTCCCTCTTTAACAGGTTAAAAAATGTTATTGTAGGGCCTCAGTCACTCACACTGGACTGGAAGACCAAGCAGAGATTTCCAGTAAATCATGGATTAATAAGACATCAAATCCAATAAAAATCCTGCAATCCTTTATGTACTTGGCTCAGGTCTAGTGTAAAATATTTATAACATTTATTCTACAGGGGAAGCCATTAAAGAGTCAGCATTTGTCACCCACTGTCACCCCCAGCTTCTATTCAAGGAATCTTTCCCAATTTTAGAACAGATTTAAGCAGGTGGGAGGGGAGGGAAAGAACAAATCTCAGGTATCACTGCGTGGGAAGTGGAGGCAACACTGACTCCTTAAGGAGAGATCTCATAAATATTTAAAATACTCTTTTGTTCTCGCTAAGAATTGGTGATTTTAAGTGAGCATTACAAAGTCGTTGGACAAAGAAAACAAGGATGAGGTTTGGTGCAGAACAGAAATCCCCCAGCTTAGTTTGTGCACCTGGGAGTTGGCACAGACAGCTCTGGGAGTGCAGAGCCCTCAAGGTCCACCAAATCGGTGGGAATGGCACCTTCCCAGCAGATCCCTGGGGCAGGAGAAGTGACAGCTAAAGAAGCACCAGGAGGACACCTGAAATCCTCACTTCTCAGTAAGGTGAGCACCTGGGCTGCTCCAACCAGCTTGGTTTTTCACCTGCACCCTCCATTTCTCTTTAATAACCTGGGCTTTCCTCCCTGCAAAACCAGATCTACAAACGTGTCCCACACCACGTGCTGTGAGGCTGGGACCAGACCTGAAGGACCCCAGTGCTCCCATTAAACCAGCAGGGAATGCTGTGGGCTGGAAGGACCTTAAAGCCCACCCAGTCCCACCCCCTGCCAAGGACAGGGACACCTTCCAGATTGCTGAAAGCTGCACAGTAATTTGGCAGGCCTGGAACACACCTGATGTCCCAAAATCCACAAAACACAACTCTAAGTCACAGTGAGGAGCTCCTCACACAAACACTACTTTGGAAAGTGGCAGGAGCTGCCACTGTGACCCAGATTTTCAAGCATGGTTCCAATTCTTCCACCCAACAGTGCCAGTTCCCTTGTCCCATCTGAAGGAACAGAGTCCCCCAGAGGGAATTCCCTTTTTCCTGGGATACCTACTGCAGGAAGGGCAGGAGCACGACGCAGGAGCGCAGCAGGGGCCTCCTCTTGATCTCCCTCCTGAAGCAGGAGTTCTGCTGGAAGCCATCCTTGATGTTGAGGATGTACTGGTTGTGCCACGTCACAAACCTGACCTCCTTCAGCCCCCGGCACGTGGCCTCCTCTATCAACCTCACCACGGGCTGCTCAGGGAAAGCCAGCAAAGGGAAACACACACAGGAGAAATTACACCTTCAGAAAGCAGTATTTCAATTCTATGCTACAGAAACACAGTTCTCAAACACCTGGGACTTGTTATTTGTGGTGCTTTCTGCCCAGCCCTCTCCAGTGCTTGGTTTATGCTCAGGAGGTGCTTCTGGGGCTGCCAACCCTGATGAGGTTCTATTCAAAATGTCCTGTACAGCCCTGGCCAAGCCCAAGGGCTGCACTGGAGGAGCACATCCTGCCCTGCCAGAGCTTTGGGGACAGGGAAATAAATTCCAAACTGCAAAGGGAAATTGCAGTGGTGTTAAAAAGGCAGCAGAAAGTTGTCTTGCTGTCTTTACACCAGATTTCCCAGGATGGGGCAGGGCTTGCTGAAGGGGCTGCTTTGCTCTCCAATGTGCCAGTCTGCTCAGCCTCCATGGCCTTGATGTTCTGTGGGATAATTCCAGACACAGAATCACTGTGGGATAATTCCAGACACAGAATCACAACCCAGCCCAGCAGAACTGAGCTCTCCCTTTAGTGCTTTCTCACTTCAACCCTGACTTTCTTGAATCTCTTTCTCACTCCAAGGAACTTCCCTGAGGAAGCACCAGACCAACCACGTTACATGCTGTGCAGAGTTTGGGGTCAGAGCCCAGGAGAGGGCTGGGGAAGGGGTGCAGTACCTCAGAGTACTCCCTCCAGCCAAAGTGGTCCCTGCAGAAGTACTTCCAGACGGTGAAGCAGCTGGAGCTGGAGCTGGGGCAGGACGGGGTGCACAGGCGGCGCAGCTGGTCAAACTCTGCAGTCTCGTACAGTTTCATCAGGTTCAGATCCACACAGAACTCCTGGCCCCTGGGCAGAAGGGCAAAGACAGAGTTCTCATCCTCCTGGAATCCATCCAACCCACGGTGGTCAGCACAGAGGGATAAAACCCCAAACCCAGAATCCCAGATTGGTTTGGGGTGGAGGGACCTCAAAGCCCACCCAGTGCCACCCCTGCCATGGGCAGGGACACCTCCCACCAGCCCAGGGTGCTCCAAGCCCCGTCCAACCTGGCCTTGGACACTCCCAGGGATCCAGGGGCAGCCTCAGCTTCTCTGGGCACCCTGTGCCAGGGCCTGCCCACCCTCCCAGCCAGAATTCCTTCCCAAAATCCCATCCAACCCCGCCCTCAGCAGTGGGAAGCCATTCCCTGTGTCTGTGATGTTCTTGTCAAAGGTCCCACAGACACTCTGCAACAGAGGTGGGAACAGAGATTTCTGAGGAACTTCTCCCCACCCAAGAAAGGTCTCTGTGTACAGAATAAAGCAGTTCTGTGGAATTGCTTGCACCGAGAGGAGCACATTGAACTCTCAGAGGAACAGGGCACACAACCCAAAAATTTTGAACCCCCGTTCAAAACACAAGTCCACAAGCACTTTCAACAGCAGGACCTGCCTCCTCAGATAACCTGTATTTTCTCTGTCCCCTAAATGTCAGAAATAACACCCTGCTATAATCTCTTCAGACACTGAACTGAGCAGGTTCCCTGACTGGCAAGTTCTAACACTGCTGTATGTTTGTAAATACGGATGTATTTTTTAGCTGAGTGCAGCCTGCTAAAATAAGGCTGTTTGGCCCTTCCCTGCATCCTTCTCATGAACTTCCCCTGAGTCCCCTGGGCTCCTGCCCTTCAGTAAGATGAACAGCCCGTAAATGTTCTGCACAAAGAGGTGAGCAGAGAAGGATGTTTTGTGAGAGCTCTGAAAGCACATGTGGTTTGGAGCCCTCCTCGGGGCTTCGGGGCCGTGTCACGAGTTACCACAAGCAGGTTGAGAGCAAACAGAGCCTGGGTGTGCAGGAAATGAAACCCTGTTCCCATCAGCACAGCTGTGAGACACAGCTCAGCTCACACTGGGCTGAGGAAACTGCTGATTTTCTCTCTGACTAAACCAGTTCCTCTCTGAGCAGCAACAACCTGGTGGCCCCGGGGACCACAGAGCCTTCAAAGAGCCACACAGGGATGGGAAGGTTCGTGCTCAGGGTTCAGCCTGGGCTCGGTGGCTGCAGCAGGGCCGAGTCAGGCAGTTACACTCTGCTGACCCCAAATCAGCAACATTTCCTCTAATCTGGACAGTGGTGGGAAGCTGCAGGTGAGGGACTCACCCAGAGCTGAGCCCAGCGTTGGGTGAGGGACCAAGAGTTCAAACTCCTGCACGAAACCCAACTTAATTGAAACCATCTTGTCTTCACAAGAAACAGAGTCATTTAAACTGCCAAAGCCCCCTAAGACCACGGAGTCCAACCATCCCCCAGCCCTCCAGCCCAGCCAAGAGCCTCATCTGCCAGCACAGCCACTGCAGCAGGAACCACAGAGCTCAGCCAACAGCAGCCAAACTCTGCTCCCACCCAAAGCCACAGTGGGAGGAGGAGCAGGAGCCCAGGGAATGCTCCCAGGAGGAGCAGGAGCCCAGGGAATGCTCCCAGGGCATGGCCAGCCCCAGCTGTGCCCAGCCCAGCCCCAAAGCAGGGCACTGGGCAGGCTCTGGCTGCCAGGCGTGGGAAAGGCACAGCCACACCTGCAGCAGAGCAGTCACCACGACCTGAGCCCCGCTCACAGCAGGGCCTCATCATCCTCCAGCCCAAGAGAGGGGCAGCAGGTGCCAGGGCAGGAAATTAGTTTAATATTTGACTGAATTTGTCCCCTTCTCATGTCACATTGCCTCTCTCCATGGTGACCGGGAGCTGCACGGGAGGTGAGATGTGGGAAAGGGGAAATGTGCTGTGGACACATTTCCCTCTGAGCTCAGGGGCTCCATCAGTGGAGGAAAACATAATCCATCAGTACAGCAGTGGCTTTGCTGCCTTTATTTATTTTTTAAAAGGTTAGAAAGACTGCTTTTCCTGCCTTTCCAACTGGTAACTGGGGGTGCTTGGAAAAGCCATCTTCTGGAATTTGTATTGTGAGGGAGTGCAGCTTGTACATCTGAAACAAATTCTGGCACATTAGCCCACATTTTATATACATATATCATATATATATATACACACATATAAATACAACAAAAATAACAACAATAATAATAATACTGATGAAAATAAAGCCCCATGCTCTCCCCACCACGATACCATCTCTGGATCAGGAAGTCATTGAGGCACAGCTGCTGGAAGAGATGAGACTGTACCAGAAGTATGTTTGTTCTTCCCAAGAACTCCCAGTTGGCCACTCCTGCACACGAGGTACTGGGTGGTGCTTGGGCGAAGCTCTGCTAAGTTCTAAAGCCCCACCTTTGCTACTTGCAAGGCAAGGCCCCCCTTGTGTTTGCAGGAGGACAATCACCTGTGTGGGGCAGCTGCTGGTTCCAAGCTCTGAGCTGCTCCAGATGGGGATGTGTTTGGGAGAGTTGTGTTTGTTTGCTTTAGTTTTTATATCAGTGGCTGCTCGCAGCAGGGGCTGGGACTCATGACCTTTAAAGGCCCTTTCAACCCAAACTATTTATGTTTTAGAGGAGCACAAGCACAGCTCTGAGTGGCTGCAGAGCTGATTCAGGAAGGGACCTCAAAGCCCATCCCATCCCACCCCTGCCATGGGCAGGGACACATCCCACTGTCCCAGGTTGCTCCAAGCCCCATCCAACCTGGCCTTGGACACTCCCAGGGATCCAGGGGCAGCCCCAGCTTCTCTGGGCACCCTGTGCCAGGGCCTGCCCACCCTCCCAGGGAAGGATTCCTTCCCAGTACCCCACCTAACCCTCCCTCTGGCAGTGCAAAGCCATTCCAAAATGAATGTTCCTCATCACCCCTTTTACACACCCAGTTCCCCAAAAACGTCCTGTAGTGTAGCCACGTGACAGAAGAATCAGATTTGCAATTATCACTCAGCTCAAATCCCTCCTGATTTCAACAAATCCCACGAGGAAGAAACTTCCCAGTGGCTGCTCCTGCTGAGCAAGTCATTGTACCCGAGTGTTTCTGTGCCTGTCCTGCCCCCACACTGTTCCTGCAGGATTACCTGGGAGCAGCTCCTCCTGCAGCAACCCTGCAGCAATTAAACCTTTGTCTCAGCAAGGGCTGCTCTATTGCCCTAAGCACCCAGGGAACAGCCTGACCTCAACCTGCAGCCAGGTGACAGCTGTTCCCAAAACTGCAATCTGGTTAGTGACTTGGAACGGGAGGAGGGACATGGGCAGTGGCTCCTCCACAGGCACTCCCAGCTTCCCAGATTTGCACAGCTACAAGCCAATTGGTTTTATTTCCTATGCACACGATGCTCTGAAGTGGTGCAAAGAGGAATCCATTACAGGCTGTTACACAGCACCAGGCCAACACTTCCAAAACCAGTGCACATGGGCTCTGTTCATGCATTCCTCCGAGTCAGGAATTAAAAACAGTTCCAAAGCCTTCAGCTGCGTTTCGCCAAGAAACTCCCCCAAAGTCAGGCAGAGGACTCTCAGCTGGTTTCCCATCTCTGGTGTTATCACTAACAGCCTTATCTCAATGTGGCAGCTGCCTGGATCACACAGAAAACTTCTGAAATTTAACTCTTCAATGGGCCACCGACCTGCAGAGCTCCTGGATGACCACTGGACAGAGAGACTGTGGCTGTCCCATCCCTGGAGTGTCCCAGGCTAGGCTGGATGGGGCTTGGAGCCACCTGGGCTGGTGGGAGGTGTTCCTGCCCACGGCAGGGGGTGGAATGAGATCAGCTCTAAGGTCCCTTCCAACCCAAACCACTCTGAGATTTTGTGATTCTACAACTGAAATGCTCCCCGTGTGCTCTGATGATTTTAACATCATACAAGCATATTGACCACCCTTTCCAGGCACAAATTCCTCCTCCTGTCCCCCCTGGCCCTGCCCTGGCCCAGCCTGAGGCTGCTCCCTGCTGTGCTGTCACTGTTCACTCTGAGTTCCCCCAAACCCCATGAGTGTGGACTGACTGATGGACATCCCACTGGAGATCCACCTGCCTTTCCCTCACTGCAGCCACTTCATTCTGCCCTTTCTCTTCTAGCCAGAAGGAGCCACTTCACAAACCTTACAGAAATTACAGGACAAAGAAAACAAATCAAAGCAGCAGTGAGAGGCTGTTGTGTCAGAAGAGTTGGGATACCTTTGTGCCAAAACAAAGGGTGGAATTTTCAGCCAAAGTGGGGGGAACTGACGGGTCAGGAACAGCAGAGTTGTTTTAAACAAATCCTTGTGTAATCCATAATGATGTTGCTTGTTTTGAAAAGCAACATGTGCATGACTGGACAGGTGTGTGTGTGTGTGGAAACCTGCTCAGCTCCTCAGCCAAGTACTTCCCCTTAGTAAAGTGCATCTCAAAATATCCCAGCCTGGGTATCTCCTGCAGGGAGGCAGCACTTGGCATTGCTCTCTCAATACTTTGCTGAGAGCTGGAACTTCTCCAGGGCTCTCCTCACACCCACAGAAAAAACTGAGGGCTTTTGAGTATTTAAACCTGCTTAGGTTGATATTCCCCCATTTGCTTCTGTAGCTTGGTATGGGGCTCTACATACTTGGCAGACTTAAGAATGCAAAAAATATAAGTAATTTATGATAAATATTCAGTCTGAGGCCAAACTACAAGAAGGACCTGAAGGAGTTGCATTACAAAGTAACCAAACAAGGTTTACCACTTCTCCTCCTTTAAGATCACATTCCCTTAGGTGGGGCAACAGCTTAATGTGTATTTTACATCACTCATCTCAATAACTTATCTCCATCGTTACTCATCTCGCTAATTAAGAGGAATGAAGATTTATATAAATAGCTCACTGAAGAGCATCAGAAGGCAGAGCTGGCTCCCTAACTGAGCTGATGGCCCACACTGAGTGCCACCACCCCCTGGCATGGCCCAGGGAGGGCACAGGGGGCTCCTGGCCAGCCCTGCCCAGCGCTGAGCAGGCGATTGGTGCTGCCCAGCCCTGCAGACAGCCCTGCCAAGCCCGTCTGAGCACGGCAGATTAATGGCTTTAGCAAACAATGCTGTCACCACGGGGCCAGGGGACACGAGGGGCACCGAGCACCAGGAGCCCCAGCCCAGCACCCCAGGGCCCAGCAGGGTCTCCTCACTCCAGGGGAGGCTGCACAAGGACAAACTGGGGACAACGTGGAGCAGAACTTTTACTTCCCCCTTCAAAACCCTGCTGAGTCTGAGTCTGACACTCCTGAAAAGTTTGAAATCTTAAACACAGCTTCACCCCTGGGGTCTCACCCACATGAGGCTCTTCCAAGGGATGGAATACACACAAGAGCAACAGAAACTGCCACTTTGACACTCCATGAAATTGGGTATTATAAGTTTATAGCAGTTTCCCAACCTTGCATCGGGGCATGATTTGGTAGCACTAACCAGGGCAAAGATCTTCACAAGGACTTTTAAGAGAAGGAAGGAGAGTGCAGGCTATGGAATTAGCAGCTTGAAACAGAATTTCATTAGAAAATGCTGGTGTTAAAATAGTTTTAGTCTTTGTAAGCTACTTTTACCTGAAGAAAACACATCTCAGAATGGTTTGAGTTGGAAGGGACCTTAAAGCTCATCTCATTCAATCTCCTGCCACGGGCAGGGACACCTTCTACCAGCCCAGGGTGCTCCAACCTGGCCTTGGACACTTCCAGCGATCCAGGGGCAGCCCCAGCTTCTCTGGGCACCCTGTGCCAGGGCCTGCCCACCCTCCCAGGGAAGGATCCCTTCCCCATATCCAGTCTAAATCTGCAGCCTGGCAGACACCCACTTAACAGCGTCAAGCCTGGTGTGTGTTGGCAGAGCCTGTGTGTGCTCGGAGGGCAGTGCCAGGCTCTGAGCCCACCCTCAGTGACCCCAGAGTGCCTGGGCTCTGGCACAGCCCCCAGCAGGGTCACACACACCCACACACACACACCAACCCCGTGTCCCACAGCCCTGCCAGACTGGAACCTGCCCAGGTGACCTGGCCGGGCAGCACCTTCCCCGCCTGGGGCTGACTGAGCCATGACCCAGCATTGTTTCCTCCACATGAATCACTGCCCAGCCCATCCTTGGAACACGTAGCTCGTGTGCAGCCACACAGGCAGTGACACAGGCAGTGACACAGCCTCCACCAGCAGGCTCCGTGCTCATCTGCACAGAGCTCACACTGAAGTTACTTCAGGGCTTGTCCCTGCCTCTGCTGTCTTGGTTTCAGAAAGCATTGCAAATACCTGGGAAAGTGGAAGCTTCTCTGTTGTAAAATACAGCAAGTTTTCTCTGCTAAGCATTACATTGGGTTACTGGTGCCTACTGAGAAATCTCAGTGTGGTAAAAGAAAATAAAATGTTAGGGAAGTAGGGACATAGCTCCTTTAGGATGTGGAAGGAAGGAAAGGCAGTGAGCACAGCCCCAAGGACTCAGCTGGCAAAGGCAGTGGGAAGTTTTCACTGCATGAGTGTCTGAAGGGGCATGAGCTGCAGCAGGGTAGCAAAATTCTGCAGTCTTATCTGCCCTGCCCCATCTGCACTGTGCACTTCCTCCAGAAATAAAAAAGCAAGCAGCCTGCAGCCTGCCCCAGCCAGATCTGGTGAACCTGTAAACACGAGCCCTCCCCACTGCTCCTCAAAAGGGAACCTGCAGTGTCAAAGCTGAACAAGCTTTAGCTCTGGAGCCCACACTGGTAACACAATCAGGGCAGCTCAACAGCTGGGGGCTAATTTTAGAAAATGAGTCGCTAAACACAACTCCGTGCAGAGGAAACAACAACTTCGAATAACCGGTTTGATACTGGAGGTGCCAGCTGAGGGGTGAGCAGCATTCCTGCTGCTGTGCTCAGGTTGTTTGTAAGGAATTAGCTGAAACCCCCCCGTTTGTTATCAGTGATCTGACATTTCCAAAGGACCACACAGAGCCCCCCTTTGAGTTTAGCTGCTTGGAATGGAATGATGGAAACTGCTGGGAGTGCAGAGTCAGGCTGCATTCACAGAGACAGAAAGCAACTGCTCTGTCATCCCTGGCCCCAGTGCTGCCAAGGCTCTGTCATGCTGCCACTTTTCCTAACACAGAGAAAAGACTAATTAGGGACGTCAAGAACAAGCACAAACCCTCCACAACAGCCTCTGAATTTCTACAGAGCTGAGGTGAAAGAATTTCACACGCTCCAAGTCTTTCACCTTCAAGGAATACTTTCGGGTGCTAAGCAACAGTTTTAATTGGTGGGCAAGAATTTTCTGTTGAGGAAAACTTGTTGGATATTAACCTGGTCACATCATCCCAGAGTTAAACTCGCTGGGATATTAATGAGGCAACATCACACCAGGGTTTACAGAACATTTGGGTACAACTATCAGAAACAAAGCAGGCACATTCTGTTGTATTTCTGCACCCTTGGTAGCAAGGGAGGAAATTCAGTTACCTACCGATACTTGACTTTGATCCTGTCATTGTCAGGGTTGCAGTAGAGCCTTTCCAGGTGCTCCTGGGCATCGTTGCTCACACTTTGCCAGGTGTGGGTTGCTGTCCTCCTCACCTGCCAGTGATAGGGCAAGACCGTGTGATGTTTGGGACAATCACTGCCATAAACACAAGTGCCCTGGAGAAAATCCACACAGATCTCGATGCCATCCTCCTGGTGGGTGTGATACTGCAGCTGGTTCAGGAGCTCAAACACCAGGTCAAGAGAAGCCTCTTCACTTTTACCCTGGAATATCCCAGCACTGAATTTATTGCTTGGGTTCAAGTTGTATTGCATTGGACAGCTGTTCTCCTGGAGTAAGCCAGATGTGTAGCTTTCCAGAATCTTGTCAGGGAACAAAGGACAAGCTGCACCATCACTGGCACTTGGGTGCAAAGGATGATCCTGGAATGATTCATTAGCACTATCAGCAGCAGTTCCAGGAGGGTCTGGGGAGAAGCCTTGCTCTCCTGACCCCACGTCCTGCTCAGGATGCCCGGGAGAAGGACGGGCACCTGGCAATTGACCCTGCACATCCGGAGCTGTTGGCACCAGCACAGTCACATTATTTTCTGTCTGGGGGCAAGAAGTACTGAGGTCCAGAGTCTTTTTCACAGCAGGTTCACATAAATCACTGTGGCCACCACCTTGGCCTCGGGGCACAAAGACCCTCTCCAAGGTCCCAGCTCCCAGCAGGCTGGTGAAGATCGGCCGCAGAGCCCGGAGGGTCTGTGTGTCCAGTCTCTTCTGCACCTGCTGCTTCTTCTTGAAGCAAGGCTTCACTGGGGGTATCTTCTCAGAGAGCCTCACCTGAGGAGGAAAGTCCTGGGGAGGGGGGTGCTTCATGCCTGGGCAGGGAGCCTGGGGCACCACGCACGCTGCCTTGGGCTCCGTGTCCATCACACGCACTTTGCTCCCTCCAAATCACTTTCAAATGTCCCAGAGCCTCCCAAGAATCAATCTAGGGCAGAAAGGAAAACAAGACAGTTAATCTCTCTAATTGCTCATGGTTGACACGAACAAGATCACCCCTGGAGAGGATTTCGAGCCAGCAACAGCAAACTCCTCCCCTCGCTGTGACTGCGGGGAGCCCTTAGGCACGTAAAGCATGAAAACAGCTAAACTCCGGCTAATTAATCCCAAACCCACACTCCTCATCTTCCCGCACATGAAGTCTCTGAGACACTCAGGCACGAACACACAGTCCCCCGAGGGTGGGCAGGAAAGGGGGATGGTCCCACGCCTTCTCCTTGTCAGGATGTTCAATAAACAAGAGCACTTTGGGTTGATTGTATTCCACAAAAGCCAACGTGACAGTGCTCATTGCTGCGCCTGCCTCGCACCCAGACCTGGGGAGCATGAGACACGCAGCCCTGACTGTCCTCACCCCACTCGGGGCGTTCCTGAACCATTTCTCCCCCCACCAGAGGCAAACCCACACATTCCCATTCCATTCACTCGTATCCTCCCCCCACCACCTCCCACCTCCACCGGCAGCATGGCCAGAGAGCACAAAAACATGGGGCAAACTTCACACAGACTCCGGCAATTAATGCTGGGGGGTTCCAGAGGAATTCCAGTGCTCCCAGTCCGGTCCCTGCCCCTGCCTGTGCTCTGACTCAGCTGCACCGTCACCTCCAGCCAGGCTGGGCACTGCAGCCAACTCCAGGCTGATAGTTACTCAGGAACTGAGAAAGAAACTTATTTGCAAGCTACAGAATGCTATTTTTTAAAGCACAAATAAGCAGTGTGCCTCCTACGTCACCAAGAGCAAGCGCTATGCCTTTTAATCAGCAATCCTGTAATATTTGATTACGTTTAATTAAACCCTCTTCAATCTCACACGGAGCCTCAGCGCTCAGGCTGGAGCACATTAAGGATCACTTCCTGAATAAATGCATCCCGAGCAAAGTAACTTCTCATTTCCAAACAAAATCCCAGCGAACAGAGAAAATTTGGCAATAATTTCTTGCTACTGACGGTTTGCTCTGGAAAATTTCTCACTGAGTCTTCCTCATTTTGGAACATTCATTTGTAAGGCTTTTCCATTTCCCAGGGAAACAGCACGTCAGGATTGCCAGGAAAAAGAAAAAAAAGTTGGATCACTCCGGTATGGCCATTCCGACAATAAGTGTAAAGGAACTGGTGCATGTTTGCCAGTTAAACCCCTAAGTCAACAGTGTATTTTAATCTTCCACACGCACACCAGGCAATTCTCCTTCCACACCACCAAAGGCACCTTCGAGTAACTCCAGAGGTTTAAAAATCCTCAGCTTCCTCCAGCCCAGGTCTCGCAGCCTCCACAAGGAGCCCGAGCAGTCCCTGCTGAGCGAGCGACTCCTGCTCTCCTTCAGCCGCATCCCCGCTGCTATTTCGACATTTACATTTCTCCCTCGATCAGCATTTAAGTTTCGCTGCTATTTTTAAAGAGCTGCCTGGGTGAGCGGAGCCGGATCCCCCAACGCCGCTAAAAATAAAGCAGCGCACAGGCAGGATTTGCCGGCGCTCCCATCGCAGCATCTCCCCCGGTGCAGAGGGGCCGCTGCCGGGCGGGGGGACCGGGACCCCCGGGGTGATGGATGGATGGATGGATGGATGCTCGGTACCCATCCAGCCCCACAGCCGGACCCCCAGGGCCATGCATGGATGGATGGACGGGTGCTCGGTGTCCACCGTGCAGCAGAGCCGGATCCCCGGGGCTGGGATAGGGTTAGGGTTGATGCTCGGTGTCCCTCCAGCCCCATAGCCGGTCCCCCGGAGCGATGGATGGAGTCTTGGTGCCCATCCAGCCCCCCAGCCGGACCCCCGGGGCGATGCTCGGTGCCCCTCCAGCCCCATAGCCGGTCCCCCAGAGCGATGGATGGAGTCTCGGTGCCCACCCAGCCCCACAGCCGGACCCCCGGGGCGATGCTCGGTGCCCACCCAGCCCCACAGCCGGGTGATGCTCGGTGGGGGCTGCGCTCCCGCAGCTCCAGCCCTCGCACGCGATCCCGTCCGCCGCCCCCGAGCGCTCCAGCGATGCCATCCCCAGCAATGCCACCCATCCCCATCGCTGCGGTACCCACCCGTGCTGCGGCTCCCGGCTCGGCTCCCCCGAGTGCCGGCAGGGCAGGGACAGCGGGTCGAGCCCCCGGTGCCGGGGCGGTGCCGGGCTCAGCGCCGCCCCGTCGGGGCTGTGCGGCACACCCCGCCACCCGCCAGCCCTGAGCCTGATCCCGAGCCTGATCCTGCTCCTGCTGTCGCTGCTCGCATCCTCCCACCGCTTTAAATACCGCAGCCGGCCCCTCTCGCAGGGCCCGCCCCGGCCCGTCCCTCTGTCCGCCCCTCTGTCCGCCCCTCTGTCCGCCCCTCTGCCGTCCCAGAACCGAAAGCGCTGCCCGAGGCCGTTCCCGCAGCGATGGGGCAAGAGGCGCCCTCGCCTTTCATTTATCACGCACCGAGCGTTTCGTTTCAGCCCGGCAGGGAGGGAGGGAGGGAGGGAAAGAGGGAGGGAAGAGGGATGTCCCCCGGAGCGGGGCTGCGTGCGCGGGGCTCGCACGCGAGCCGGGAACACACTGGGAACACACTGGGAACACGCCGGGAACACTGCAGGAATGCCCCGTGTCAGTGCCGGCAGTCCGGCCCCCCCGGACCGGGAACAGCCCGAGAATGGTCCGGGAACAGCCCGGGAATAGCCCAGGAATAGCCCGGGAAGGGTCCGGGAATAGCCCGGGAATGGCCCGAGAACAGCCCGGGAACGGTCAGGGAACGACCCGGGAATAGCCCAGGAACAGCCCGAGATTAGCTCGGGAACAGCCCGGGAATAGCCCGAGATTAGCCCGGGAACGACCCGGGAATAGCCCGTGCCCAGCCCGTGCCCAGCTCTCCGGGTCCCGGCCGGGCTGCGATCCCCTGCCACGGGCAGGACCGGCGGGAGGGACAGGGACAGGAGTGCCCTGGATCCCGGGAAGTGCCCCTGGATCCCGGGAAGTGGCCCAGGCCCGCTGGGAGCAGCCTGGCTGAGCAGAAGGTGCCCCTGCCCGTGGCAGGGCGTGGAGTGAGATGAGCTTCAGAAGTTCCCTTCCAAGCCAAAGCACGCTGTGATAACACCCTACAGGCAGCCAAGATTTCTGAGGTGGGGCCGTTCAGGGCACAGCTGCTGTGCCTGTGCCCCCTCCCTGGGCAGCCCGACTGAACCAACCCACCTCCCTGCTGAATCACAGCCCAGCACCACACGCACCAGCCTCGGCAAAGGGCATCTCGGCCAGATAAAGCAACTCATAAAGGAGTAAATAACTTCGGAAGGGAAAAATGATGTTGGTGGAACAGCTGTTAAATGACTTGCCCCGAGTGGCTGGGGCTGCCCCATCCCTGGAAGTGTCCAAGGCCAGGTTGGATGGAACAACCTGTGATAGTGGAAGGTGTCCCTGCCCATGGCAGGGAGTGGAACGGGATGAGCTTTAAGGTCCCTTCCATCCCAGGCCATTTTGGGATTCCATGACTCATGTTCTTGTTTTAAAGCCAGTCTTTCATTCCTAGTGCTCAGTGATTTTATGGAATTACACACAGAGAACATACAGGCAGCCGGAAGGAAGCTCATTTTAAGGTGGCACAGGAGGCACAGTGCACTGGGGAAATGCTGCACAGCTGTGCTACCAATGCAGGCAGGATATGGCACTTCTACCAACAAATTACACAAATGGAGGAGCTTCTCAGAATCCCACACTGCTCTGAGTGGGAAGGGGCCTTAAAGCTCATCTTGTTCCACCCCTTGCCATGGGCAGGGACACCTTCCACTGTCCCAGGTTGTTCCAAGCCCTGTCCAACCTGGGCCAGGGCCTCACCATGCTCACAGACTGAATTCCTTCCCAGTATCCCATCTAATGCTGCCCTCTGTCCGTGGGAAGCCATTCCCCCTCATCCTGTCCCTCCAGGCCCTTGTAAATGGTCTCTTTCCGACACAGTTGGAGAGAATGACACAAGAGAGGCTCAGTAAAGGTGGCAGCTATTGCTGCAGGAGCTGCAACCAAATTATCATCTGTAAATTAATTGAACTGTGGAGTGTCTGAAGCAGCAGACACAGCCCCAGAGTCTGTCTGGACTCGATCAAACAGGAGCCCTGTGGCACAGGGTGAGTGTGATGTGTCATATCCTCACCAGGGACGAGGAGCTGAGCACACACTCGCATTTATCTGCCATCACCAGGACAGAAATTACCGGGTTGGAATAGCTCATTTCACGCATGAGATAGAAATAAGAGGCACATATGGCTGAACGACACAGTGGGGTGGGCACAGCTCCCGCTGCAGGGGGAGTGGGAGGATGGAACTGGGCAAAGAGGGAGGCTGCAATAACCATCCTTTCCAAACAAATGTATCATTAAAGGAAACACATCACAGCACACCAGACCCTCATATGCCCATTTCTGAGGCTCCCCCACACGAATATAGAAAGAAACTCTGACCACCGTGAAAGCATGATCTCATTTTTAAATACATGTTTAAATCTTAAGCAGGAGAATGAAAGCTTTAATTATTTCTTTCAGATGGTAAAAGGCACCAGAGCGAATGCAGCAATTTACAACTCTGCCTTGCAAATACAGGATAATCAGTGTGCACACTTGATTTGTGATGAAAGAGGGGAAACATCTGACTTCAATGTTTGTGCTAAAACAACCAAGTTCTCAGGCTCCGACACATTTTTTTCTAGTGAGGAAACCTCCTTTTCTACCTCAACCCCTGCACAATGAACATTCTTCACTGCCTAAAACATCCTCCAGGACAGGAAGGTTGATTGTCCTTCTCTGGTGTTTTATACAAGTCAACAAACAGCACCGTGCTGATGACTAACAAAAATCCCCATCCAAACTGGCCTTGGACACTCCCAGGGATTCAGGGGCAGCCACAGCTTCTCTGGGCACCCTGTGCCAGGGCCTGCCCACCCTCCCAGCCAGCAATTCCTTCCCAATATCCCATCTAATGCTGCCCTCTGGCAGTGGGAAACCATTCCCCCCCTTGTCCTGTCCCTCCATGCCTTGTCCCCAGTCCCTCTCCAGCTCCCCTGGAGCCCCTTTAGGCTCTGCAAGGGACTCTCAGTTCTTTCCTCCAGGTGAAGCCCCCCAGCTCTCCCAGCCTGGCTCCAGAGCAGAGGGGCTCCAGTCCTGCAGCATCTCTGGGGCTTCCTCTGGACTCTCCAGCAGCTCCACATCCTTGTGCTGTTGTTCCCAGGGCTGGAGGGGCAGGTGGGGTCTCATCTGAGGGGGCAGAGGGGCACCCTAACCCCTTCCCTGCTGCCCATGCTGTGGGATCAGCCCACACCATGGTGGGGTTTCTGAATGCCAGTGCTCATGGCCAGGTCAGGGTATGCTGAGCCCCCAAATCCTTCTCCTCAGGACTGCTCCCAATGCCTGGATTTGTGCTTTTCCATACCAATGCTTGAGGACAGATGCCAATCACCAGCAAATATCACACCAAGCCCTGCCGTTGTGCCAGCAAGCCAGGGTGGGTGAGTACCCAGGGAAAAGAAAGGCCAACGATGCAGGCATTTATTAAAGGTTAGCAGATGGGAAAAGAGACTCTCTGAAGTGCTGGCTGTGTTTCTGTGAAGGTGGAATAATGCCACTGATTTGACTAATGAAAAGGAAGAGGGAAGAGGCAGCAAAGCTTTATTCAGCCCTGTCCTCGGTTAGCCTGGGCTGGACTGACACCTACTGGGCTCCACGGGCTGTGCCCTGGGCTCAAGATGAGGAGGGAAGAAATTTCACAGTCCAAAAAAGTGTCAAGATGAAATTTTCTATTCATTACATTCATTCATTAATGAATTTCTATTCATTAATTTTGTTCTGTTGATTCACTTTCTTCATCTCTGTAGCTCCCATTCATCAATGAAACCTTTTGAATCCGGACCCAACTTTTACATTTGCAGCTGGCAGTAACCCAAGTCATTGCCTTTGTCTGAAATTCACTTTCTTTTAATATCTCCCACTAGCAGTTAAAAGTTTGAAAAGCACAGCATTCTTATTTCACAGTTTCTCTTATTGAACAGACCTCAAAGTTTGGTGAAAACAGCATTTCTCAGGAAACCCAAATATACACGAGTATCAGCACACTTCTGCTTATTTCATATCAAATCATCTTCTCTCAGGAAGTCATTTATGATTCATGAATTTGGATGAGGAACATACTCAAAAGTGGGCCCTTTTCCTGGAAATTTGTTAAGAGTTAATCATTTCTGCAGAGGTATTTTACTGTCCCAGTGAGAGGATGGACCTCAACCCTTGGCCCATGTGTGCCCACACCTTAATACTTCCAGCACAGCAGGACAGGAACTGTACCCATGGGAAGCTGAATCATTACTAAGAGTTCCCAACTACCTTCTGGAACAAGAAATGATTTATCACAGAAAAAAAACCTGAAAAAACTTGTACCAGTCACACTCAAATCAGCGATTTCTCAAGAACTCAGCTTTCTACATGGACTTTCCTTCTGCAGCTGTGCCAGTCTGAGGGGAAAAGCAATGATGCTTCACAACTAAAACAGTAATATTTTGAAAAAATCCCTAACTTTTATTTTTAAAATGCAGGGCATCAGGCATGAATTGAGGCCAGGCAAGACAGTGCACTAAAAAGGAACAGACTGGAGAGTCACTCTGGGACACTGAACTGATTAATTAAAGCATCCATCCAATTTGGAAGTTGATGTAAATACACGAGTTAATGGCCAAAATGAGTGACAATGTGCCTGCAGTGGGGACAGGCTCGTTTGGCTGAGATGGCATTTTGTTGAACTGCTGCACCCCCTCGTGGAAGTCCCTTAAATCCATGTTAAATCCAAGTAAACTGTGGAAATGTGGCTGAGGCCAAGGCAACACTTCCCAAGCCTTAACTGCTACAAACTGCTTCATCACACACCACTGAACTTTTGAGATTTGTTAAGGCTAATGGTGCTTCTGGAGTACTTACCAGGTGGGTCCTGCCACCAGGGAAGCAGCAAGGTGTGGATGGCAGTGCTTTGTCCCTTCTCCTTTAGGCTGGCTCCTATTCAAACAGAACAGGAATGTTCCTTTACATGCAGTGTCGGCCAACTAGAATTTAAATTCCTTCTAAAATTCTACTCAACAGAGAGTTTCCTGTCTCCATGCAAATAAAGTCCATTCTTCCACCTCAAATTCAAGAGGATGCCTGGAAGGTACAAGTGCTGTGGTATTTTACATCTGAAAAGCAGCCTGGAGCTGCTCCCTGTAGCAAACCTTTGCTTCCCCACTAAAACACGGATTCTACAAAGACCTGCAACACCCTGGAGAAGCTGAAGCTGTGAATGAAGATCTCGGTAGATATCCCTGGAAAAGGTCAATCCTTACAATAAAAAAGGGAGAGGCATTGTAAATTTGACTGCCCTTTCTGCCAGGCTCTGCATGATTCAAATAGCAAGGAGGAAAAGAGGAGTGTTCACATCTTAAATTGGGAATAAAATAAATGAGTGGGAGAAATCAACACGAAATTCAATGACACATTTTTCTTCTTGGATAAGGGAGCTGAAGACCCCAAATCTGCAGCTCAGGGAGCAGCTGGGTGGACACAGGCTGCAGAACACCTAAATAAACCCCCAGCCTTAGGATGATGCAGGGAACAGCCAAAAGCCTGCCCTGTTCAGCAGCTGTTCTTGGAAACAGCCTCAAGTGCCTGTGAGTGGGAGATGCTCTGCTCTCATCCCAGAAGGGGAATCTGCATTTGGACATTATTTCTTTACCCAAGAATTCCGTGTGGGAGCATTCCAGAAATGCTTCATTTCTAGAATTCACCACTCTGTGTTGCTGAATTCAGCATTCCAGAAGGGCACAGGACACTTGCCTCACTGTGTTACTTCTGGTTCAGGGTTTTTTTCTTTCATGTTTCCTAAGGTTTTTTAAATTAGGAAAAAAACCTGGTAGAATTTTCTCGAAGCAGGTCCAGGTTGAGCCGTGGTTGGCCAGCTGGGAAACACAAAGCTAAGTCTGCTTTCTTTGGATGGATTAATCTCCAACCCTTCAGAGGATGAACAGTCAGAAATCCCCTCTTTTATTCCCTCATTCAAACGTTCCTCAGATGACCCTTCAGCTTGAGTTCATCCTTCTTACTTTAGAAACCAGCATTTTAAGAACCACCAGGTCAACTCTTCTGCCCACACTTCATAGGCTAAAGTTGTCCTGTGGTTAAAGCCCAGCTGTTTGCCAAGCTCAAGGCTCCAGGAGTGGGAAAGGCAGGAGAACTCCCAGGTGGGAAGTGGCACCAGGCACCAGGAGATCCTCCCACAGCCCCAAGGATGGAGCAGCAGTGGTGGGTGGGTGCCAGGATGACACACTGCACACTCAGAGATCCCATCTGGCTGGTTCCCTCCCACCCCCAGGGATTCAGGCTGCTCAACGGCACTGGGATAATCCCACTGCAGATCCCCAGGGCCAGGACTGGGGCAGAACCCCTGAGCTGCTGCTGCAGAGACACAAACTGACCATCCCACATGGAAAAAACTGTTGGATTGCCTTCATGCTGTCGTTATTTTCCAAACAGTGCCTCTGATATTGCTTTTCCAAAGTGTGGACAGCTCCAGGCTCTACCTGGAACAAATGCTGAGCAAACCAGCCCCTGAATCTATTCCTAGACATGATTTCATTCATCTGGTCCACATCACAAGAACCTTAAAAATGCTAAAGGAGGAAACTGGAGCAGATGAGACCATTTCAAGACATCAAAAATGGGTCACATATACTACACTGAGCTGCCTTCACATACAGCAAGTGTCACAGAACACCAGCACTTCCCAGCTTTTAGAAGTGATTTGGGGGGCTACATTCTAGTGGAAGGTGTCCCTGCCCATGGCAGGGGGTGCAACAAGGTGAGCTTTAAGGTCTCTTCCAACCCAAATCACTCTGGGATTCTAAACCACACCTGGGAACTGATTTGGCTGGAAAAGAATACAGATTATGGCTCTGGTTTTAAACATCAGGCACCACAGAAGGTTTCAGGAGAAGCACAGCACACAGGAGAACTGGAAAGCTTCTCACCTACCCAATTATCACACAGAGGAGAAGCTGCTCAGCTCTTGAGTGCCATGAATGCTCACCCAAAGGAGGTTTTCCTTTGGATTTCAACAATCCCCTATCAGCTGATCCCAAAATCCCTTCCTGCATGATAAATTTCAGTACATCCAGGTAAACATGCGGATTTCAGAATATTAACATCCATTTTGAACAGAGAGGGTTTCAGTCTTAATGATAGTGAAGCTTTTGCTCTGCTCTAATTCTTGAATACAATTTGGAACAAATGCCATTGAGAAAGTTAGTTTGAATTTCAACAAGTGTTGGAGAGGAAGAGGGAGGGGTTTTAAGAGGAAACACAGAAAATAATCTGCCCATATTTCTTCTAGTCAGAGACTATTTCACCCAAGGATTGCAAGATTAAGTCTTAGTCATGAAGTTTTAGGGCCGTGTCTGCACTGCTAGGAAATGTCCTCAGTTTGTGTGGATTACTTAAGCTAAAACCACAGGGTATACAGAGGTTCCCCCACATATGTCAAGAGAAATGTTGAGCTAAAAAGAAAGTGAAATGGCTCAGCTGGAACAACTAAATAAGGGCAGAAGGGAGAGATCACCCCCAAAGGGCCCTGGCAGTGAAGTGGTTACTGAAAGCCCACACTAGATCCTGTTTCTGTGCTTCACAAAACCCCTTTTAGAGAAGCAAACAAGACCAGAATGGTTGGCAAGGAGGCAGCAAAATTAGTGGCTGTGAGGTCAGATGAGTTCAGGCTTTGATTCTGGGTGTGGGTTCACAGTGCAGTTGCACATGAGAAATAAGAAGGTGTTTTCATACAAGGGAGATGATTCCTCTGGCTGTGGTGGGGTTTAACCAAGAATCCATAGAGTTCTGACTGAGACACAGAGGCTGCAACTGGAACACATCAAACCCAGGGTAAGCACTGACACCAAGCCAACCACCCTCACAGGGAAGGATTTCTTCCTAATATTTAATCCAAACCTCCTGTCTGTAGCTAAAGCCATTATGATTCATATTAGCACAGAAGATGACAAACACTTAGCCAAGGAGCAGCCTTATTTCCTGTTAATCATCTGCCTTGGAGGTTCTACCTTCCAATCCAACACAGAGGAGTTTTGGAGTCTACACTTCCCACAGACAAGCAGCAACAACAAAATAAACAGAATAAATCCTGCTGGGAAAAGTCACTGCCCTCATTTAAAATTTTCAGCTTAGTCCAGCCTAGAGAGTTAGGTAAAAAGTGAGAGAATAAAGATAATCCATGTGTCCATAAAGATAATCCAGATGTCTGTGTTTCAGGAAGAAATTTGGTAAGGAGCCTAATTCATAAGTTACAAAGACAACAGCATCAAGTTTCCTATTACCAGGAGCACTTTTGCTGCTGGGTCACAGAGCAATTGTTCCTCTGATTTTGACACCTCATGTTCCTACAGCTTCTGAAGGAGGATTCAGGCAAGATGCACATTCAGGCACTTAAACAAACCCAGGAACTGGTGGCCCTGTTTATTTCTGGGGTGAATCTTTGACACACCCAGAGTGAGAGGCTCCAGTGACTGTCTTGCTGTGCACAGTGCTCTGCCTGCACCACACTCTGCCAGAGCCAGGGGCTTTAAAAAACCAAAGTGCTCATCTGTGTTTTCAAGAAGATATTTCATCATTCCACTGCCTGAAACAATGCCCTGCTTCATGCTAATGGAGGGACAGATGGTCCCAGATGGTCCCTGGGCAGG
This sequence comes from Xiphorhynchus elegans, assembly GCA_013401175.1. Classification (NCBI taxonomy): domain Eukaryota; kingdom Metazoa; phylum Chordata; class Aves; order Passeriformes; family Dendrocolaptidae; genus Xiphorhynchus; species Xiphorhynchus elegans. The sequence continues at coordinate 22,189 of VZUH01005770.1, read as the reverse complement.
TTTCCTTCCAAAATGACAGCATCCTTCCCATGTCAAGGAGGAGCTGAGAGACTTAATTACAGCCCACCACAACACAAACCACATCCACACAGACGAGCAAAGGAAGAGATCTGAGCAAGGACAATGATTAAGCTGAATCTTGAAACAATCTTAATATTCCTCACAGTTTCCAACTACTTTATACAATTCTATCCATGTTCTTCCATCAGAAAATTCCTATGATTGGGAACATTGAGTAAAGAGTGATGTTACCTGCTGGAATCACAGACTGGTTTTGGCTGGGAGGGTCCTGAAAGACCACGCAGTTCCAGCCCCCCCAGCCATGGGCAGGGACACCCCGGGTTTAACATGTTTTACAGACAAACCAACACTCATCTCCACTCCTGTTGGAGAACCATCCTCAGCACAGAGTTTGGAATGGCACCTAACAGGGAAACAGCATTTCCCAAGAATGGAAGCCCAAAACTGCTGAAATCACTTCAGAAGAGGTTCATTCCTGGAAGTGTCCAAGGCCAGGTTGGATGGGGTTTGGAGCACCCTGGGCTGGTGGGAGGTGTCCCTGCCCATGGCACTGGGTGGGCTTTGAGGTCTCTCCCATGATGAGGGGGAAGGCTGGATCCTTCTGTGCACAGGTATGGCTGTGACTGCTACTCACAGGTGTTCCTGCTGGTCCTCAGAGCTCCTGGGCTTCATCTGATGGGCTGATGTGTCCACAGACCCAGCCTGGGGATCCCTGCAGGAGGGAGATTTCCCAGCCTGAGGGAAGGCCTGGCTGGCAGAGGTGGAACTCCCATAGCTGCCTGCAGATGACACATCAGCAATAAATCCTGTTAGCACACACATCAACACACTGAGACTGAAAACCCACTCTTGGATTGCTCTTGGAAATGTATTACAGGATCAGAAAGCAGAGTCCCACTGCTCTTCAATGTTTTATAAAGCTCTATCATAATGAGTTAATTTTGATATTTAACCTCATTTCAATTTAACCTCATTTCCAGGTGGCATTTCCTCATGGTGTGTGCCTTGTGAATTTTCCTGGAGGCAGAGAACACTAGTAACTGGGGGAAGAAGGGGAATAAACGGGAAAAATGACTTTAATTACATCTT